>JAQBSW010002949.1:0-57500 GCA_029291075.1 Eudiplozoon nipponicum
TTGACCGATCATAAACCGCTGATCAGCATACTTGGTAAAAGAGCTAGGCTTAATTACTGGCGTAGAGTAAATTCCCAAATAACACGGTTAGCAGAGTTCGATTTCACCGTGTCTCATATTGCTGGTAAGGAAGATATGGTAGCCGATGAACTTAGCAGACCGAATGAAGCTGATGTCGAGCTGATATTTCAAGGTCCGTTGAAGAATTTAGACAATTCGATGCCTAATTTAGTTATTCAAATCGAAGCGCAAGGATCGGATCCCTTTACATTAGTAGTGTCCAAAAGACCAGGATATGTTCGTAAGCTCATAAGTGGCAAGTGGTTGTTATGCGAAACATCTAGAAGTCAACCACGACCATATGTGCCATTAGAGTTACGGGCCAAGATTATCCAAGTGTTACTTGACATGGGTCATCCATCCATTAAAACCACCATTCGATTAATCAACGACAGATACGTATGGCCGCACATGTCTAAAGACATACGGGTATGGTAAGAGCCTGTGCCAAGTGTCAAACGTGTAAGGTGTGGAGACATACCAGAACCGAGATAAAGAATATTGGAATACCATTTTGACGGTTCAGAAACGTTCACATAGATATTGTCGAGATGCCTGAAGTAAATGGAAACAAATACTTGCTGACTATGGTAGATAGATTTAGTCATCAATTTGAAGTGGCGATTTTAAAAGACATGACAGCGCAAGAAGTCTTGTTCGCGTTTCTACATAATTGGATATCGCGTTATGGTGTTCCGAAAAAGGTCACTAGTGATCGCGGTAGTCAATTTATGTCAGAGCTTTTCGAAAGATCCCTCAACATCATGGGAACCACTTAATATTACATACTAGCGCGTATAACCCACGAGCAAATGAGATGGTAGAAAGGCTGCATCGTGAACTGGAAGCTGCATTATGGTGTACTAGTGGAACAAGCTGGATACACGATCTTCCTATAGTACTACTCGCCATGCGCAACAGATATAGGGCACAATTAGGTACTTCAATAGCAGAACTGGTTTATGGAGAAACATTAAGGTTGCCTGGAGATATTCTAATATAAACTCTAAGTAGTCTTGATTGGGCTTCTAGTTACGTAGATTGGTTCGTAGGAGCATTAAGAGATAAGATGTGTCGGTTGGCTCCGACCAAGACTAGAAAAGCAAAAACCAAATGCTATGTGTCCTCTGATCTAAAATCGGCTTCGAATGTGTATTTAACTATGAAAATAGGAAGAACTGCCTGACAACATTTTATAAAGGACCATACAAGGTCAAGAGAATGACTGACAAGAATGTTATCATAGAAATAATTGGCATTGAGAATTGTGTTTCGTTGGATCTTTGCATTTCCCAGTTTATCTGGATAGACAATATCACTGAATTAACAGATGCGTTGAATGACCGTCGTTCTATGGGCGAATCTGATGTGTGCAATCCCACCATACAGGCAAATAACGAAATGCAGAACTCAGAAGATGCGTTGTCTAATATAGTAAAATCTTATTCTACCGGTTCACAGCATGAAAACTGTTTGGCAATACCAGATGATATGGAAGAACCAGTGAAAAATGTACCGGGCGAGATGACGACTTCAGGGGCGCCATTATGCACAACTCGTTCTGGAAGAGTGCAACGTTAGCCGAAGATTTATGATTACGTCTATTACTAGCCGTCTTTTTTTGAGAAGGTGGTGTATGTGGAGGAAGATAAATCCCCCGCCAGACATAAAGTAACATTAACTGATAAATTTAAACTACCGTGGCTGATTGTAACGAATTTTATTTAAAAAGAATTTTTTCTTTTTATTTTCCAGAACATTTTTTTGTTTAAATACTTGACTTTGAATTGTGCGCCATTTTCAGTTTTCGAGCATTACTGTCCTCGATTGGTTGTATCTTCCTCGGCCTGCTGCAATTGTTTCATTTTTCTTCATTTAAAGTTTGATCAATTTCTACAATATACGCCTGCTAACACTGTCTTCTATTTTTATTGATGCACGCATTTGGGGACGTTCTGGAACAGGTAATTTAATAATTCTGTTTTTCGCGTCTATTTCTTTCCAGATTATTTTTTCGGGTGTTCTGTAACGTGAAAGGTTTCACATTCCGATTTCCTTAACATTAAGTGTCAATTTAATAATTAAATTCGATCTATATGGAAGCTCATCTTAAATTTGAGGACGCTAGCAAGTTAGCACAAGACAGGGTAGGTATGAATTTAGCAGATGTGAATGAAAATACAAGCTTATCAGATTCTACTGCATATAATAGGACTGAACAAGATCTGGCATCTATGGGGTTCTCAGATACGAATAGGTTAGGAGCCGCTACAGGATCAATGGTTTAGTTTTGAAATTTATTTTAAAATATCCACTCGTTATGACCATTAAAACTATTAATTGCAGTTTAAATTCTACATTATTTGGAAAAAAATTAGCAAAATGACCGAATAAATAATTAAATTATTCCACAATTGCTATTTTTACTGTGAGAATTGTTTATGTATAAATGAGGGACACCAAAGTATTGCTCTAATCTAAAGTATATAGTGTATTTGATGTTGTAAACATCTATATTTCTCCAAGATTACATTTCATAAATCAAAGCAGTAGAATCGGACAGAGACATATATAAATGAGAAAAGCTTAGGAAAATAACATTAGATATGTAGTCAAATTCAATTCTTCTGACGTTCAAGTCAATTGATAAAAATTTAAACCAATAATTAGGCTCAATTGCCTACGATATTTTTGTTATTTACAATAAAGGCATTTTCACTACTGAAGCCTTCGCTTTTTCAAAATAAGCAGTGGTTAACTTGTAAAATCTAGTGGAAGACAAGGAGAACTCAGCCAAAAACTCAAATTATCGATTATTTGAAAATCAATTAAACAGCGACAAGTTATATTGAATTGATTTTTTGCATTGGACAATTCTGCTTCATTGTTAGTAAACACTTTGTTTTTTGATGAAAGAGTAATCCCACACACACACACACACACACACACACACACCTTAAACTCCTCTTAATGATTAGTAATTGATATTTCGATTGACTTGACGGTCATTTATACATTATTTGTACTCGACGGTCAACTGTGTATCAAGCATTATACATCATGATGAATTCTGTAGTGCACGTGTAATAGATCTTTCATTGTGAAAAGGAAGAGTCCGTTAAAAGAAGCAGCAAGCTGTCATATTTTTGGGCTTATTGTCTTATCGCCATGTTTATTGTCAATCTGTCGTCGCTTATTTAGTTGAAAATTTTTTAAATAACGAAACTAATTTTTCTGGCTTATTTCTGGTCCAAATCTAGAATGATTTCCCTTTTACCATTTACCTGCCCATGTTTGCAAAATATAGATAGATACCCTGCTGTTTCTATGTATGAATTAGTCTAGCCCTGTTTGGTTGTATAAACTAAGCAAATTTTCAGTTTGCCTGTATATTCGTGCGTTTGTGTTTATGTGTGAGTGTCAATTTATCTAATATCGTAGCATTGTAAGCATGTTTAAAGGTGCACGTGTTTATGCAGGGCTTTAAGCCGTTATATTGTACAGAATCGAGGACATTCAAGAAAAAAAATAATATTCCAAGCGTAACACACACTTTGAATTCACTACGCCTATATGGTTTAACTAAATCGACTAAAAATGGAAGTGTACTACACCATTCAAATAGTGAAACAGTCAATAAACCTGTCTATTAATGTCCACCATAATTAAATAAATGCTTATCATTTGTATTGACGAATTCTCCGGTATATCTTGAGTTTTGTTTGGAGTCCATTTTTCGTTTAAGCAAACAATGGCATAAACATATATATATATATATATATATATATATATATAATCTTATATATATATATATATATATATATATATATATACATATAAATATGTTTGTGTGAGAGAGAGAAATTTTCTTGTTTGTGTGTGAATGTGTTAGTTTTTACATTTGTAAGTTTGTGGGTGTGTGTGTGTGTGTGTGGGTGTATTTAGATGAGTAGTAATTTGTAAAAATGCAAGAAAGCAAACTAACCAAGAATAATTTAGCGAAATAGTTTAACAACCTATGTAGAAAGCTTTGTAGGTAATCTGCAATATACATGCATTTCCCGAGTTTAATGACGTTGGGGACAAATAGCATGCTTTGCTCTACGAGCTCGGGGGTTTGATACGTGACTGAAAACATTCTGACAAAATCTGAGTAGTGTACACACAACAATGACACCGAAGTCTGGTAAATGATTAGCATTAGCCATTTTAATCCGTGTCTAGTTTATTCGCGCAATATTTAATCATTTGTCAATGTGTCCACATTATATTTATTTAATGCATTATCTTGACGTACAAATGCACATGACACAAAATTTGGAATTCATCTACTAAATCACGGTTTCGATTTGTTTGACAATTTTCATTATGTGAGAAACCCACTAAAATTTGTTTCAGCCAAAAAACTCGTCACAGGACGTGCGGATTGTATACATTTCTAAGTATTAGGGAATTAACTTTTAGCTTGTTTTTGCGTCATGGATATATGGAATAATTTTGTATATAGTATTTAATTGTTTGGAAAAGGAAATTAACAATTAGCTATTTAAATCTAAATAAAATTGAACGAAGAAAGTATCAAAATGCAGATTATGATTTTAATTGTGTTTTGCAATGAACATTTAAATACTGTTTGTTGCGGAGAGCTAATATATATGCAAGTATGTAGTTGGTGTTGCGAAACTAGTATCAAATTAGTTCAGTTGTGACCATAAGAATAAACCAAAGACAGCATGAACGGAAGGTATAATCTCATGCACATTCGTTTCGTGCTTACTTGCATATATATTAGTTTTCCGCAACAAACAGAATTTAACTGTTTTATATTGAATTTAATAATGTCATGCTTACCGCGAAATGTGATAACTGATATCGATCAAGGCCAGAGTAACAGGTGTTCATAAATTGTTTTAATTCTCAATTTCGGTGAACTATACCATACATTAATATCCATCATGTTAGTACCATGTACCGACTCGGAAACCGTAGTGTTAGTATCATGTACCTTTTCGGTACAATAATGTTGGTATCGGTTACTAACACCATAGCCATAGTGTTAGTATCCTTTACAGACTCGGTATATATATTATATGGAGTGAGTTAGCGTTGAAGTCGCATTGTCGTAGATTATATGATGTTAGCTTCACTACTGCAGGTTTACACATTCGTCTAGGAGATTGTATCGTCCTATTATCCTACATTCCCCACCCAAATATATAGTGGTTAAAGGGCGTAATACCGGCCCCTACTGATGAGTCGCCATTAAGCACGAAACGAATGTGCATGAGGTTATACTTTCCGTTCATGCTGTATTTGGTTTATCCTTCGGGTCACAACTGAACTAATTTGTTACTAGGTTCGCAACACCAAATACATACTTGAAATGAGCATGTGAGAAAAAAGAATAGCTAACAGGTGTTAGCTTATTTTATTAATAATTAATTAATTATTTTGGAAATAGCACAACAACAGTTCTTTAAATTTTGTGAGTTGTCGGCTAAAAAGTAACTTTGTATTGGATCGGATGCTAGATGAAATATTTAATGATTTAATTAATAATTTAACTAATTAATAATTCAACGGACAAATAAATGCTTGATTCTCTGAGAAATTGATTTTCTATTAGAATTATAAATTCGTATGCACAGTTAATGTCCGAAACTTTTTGACAAATTTATTGATGAAAGCTTTATCTATTTGAGCGGAACAAGAAAAGGCACACTACATATTTAATTTCGTTTAGAAATCTAAAATCTTAGCACGTACGCATAGCTTACTATGTTTAATGTATACACAAGGCATGGGTGTTGTGATTAAAATGACGTTTTTAGGCATTAGGATGCCGTAAAGTCATTAGACTATAATGGCCATCATGTTTGAATAGCCCAAGCGTTTTAATAAGAATAACTTTGAAAATCTTACCCTCGAAGCATTAGTTAAACAAATTATCTAGTATATTCTTAGTTGTGATGGACGGACAAAATCACATTACTTTTAGTTGCGGCATAAATACAATTATATATTTCTACAGTACCAAAGTATTAGGTCGATGAGGCTTGATTTAAACATTTAGTACCTTTATCGCACACGTGTCATGTTCATTGACTAATCAAATAATGGAGCCAGCAGATTTACTCATGCCCACTTCTTGTTCAGTCAGATAAATCCGGATGTTGATATGACACGTTTCGCCAGGTTATTGCAGTATTCCATCGACATTAGGCGATGGCATATTCCAACCGTCCTGAGGATATTGCTGCGTTCAATAGCTCCTAGGCTGGAACACTGTATAATGGTCCTTAACCAGTTGCATCTTCTAACCGTTCTCATGATATTGAAACGGTCAATAGTCCTTAGGATATTGTAGCGTCCATTCGTCTATAGGCAATTGCAACGTCCAATGGTGAATAAGATATTGTAGGGTCCAATCCTACTTAGGATATTGCAGTGTATAATTGTCTCTAGCCGTCCACAGAATTTGCCCCATCGAATAATTCTCAGAAAATTGTATTGACTAATCGCCCTTTCGTTATTGTAGCTTATAATTGGCCTTATGCAGTAGCATTTTCCTGTCGTGCTTAGGATATTACAGTGTCCTATGATAATCAAGATATTGTAGAGTCCAATTGTCCTTAGGATATTTCAGCGTATAATACTCTATAATACTCCATAGCGCCCGTCAGTCCATCGTTTAATGCAGAATTCAAAGGGTGTTAGGCTTGTGTTGCGATTAATCCTCGTTAGGCTATTGTATTTGCGAAGAGTTCAATGGTGGTTAGGATATTGTAAGGTTCAATCGTCTTTAGGCTAATACAGCGTAAAATATTTCTTATGATATTGAAGCGTCCAATACTACTTAGCCTATTGTAGTGTATAATTAAACATAGCTAGATGCATCTTACTACCGTCAATAGGACATTGTAGCGTTCAATAGTCGTTAGGAAATTGTAGCGTCTTCTCAACTTTAGGATATTGTAGCATACTATTGTCTTTAGGCAGTTGCATCTTCCATCCGTCAATATTTTATTTCAGCGTTTAGAAGACCTTAGTATATTGTAGCGTAGAATCGTCCTTAGGCAAGTATAGCGTATAATTGTCCTTAGGCAATTGCATCTTCCAACTGGAATATAAAAATGTTCAGCGTCCAATGGTAATTAAGATATTGCAGAGTCTAATCCTCCATAGGCTATTGCAACGGATAATCGTTTGTGGGCTACTGAATCTTACACAACGCCTTAGGATTTTGTGCAGTTCAATCTTCATACAGGTATTTTAGCGAACACCGAATCGTCATTGAAAGATTTTACCGTCCAATCGTCATTAGGTACTGCATTATCCAATCGTCCGCAGGATATAGCAGCATAAAATCACTACTAGTCATTTGGTGCGACTAACCGTCATTAGGCTATTGCGGCTTCCAGTCGACCACAGACTCTTGCAGGATTCAATGACGATTAAGATATTGTAGAGTCCAATCGTCCTTAGGCTACTGTAGTGTATATTCGTCTTTAGACAATTTAAGCGTCCAATGGCACATAGGATATTTCAGAAACGAATCACTGTTAGGCTTTTGCGGCAACAAATCGTAATTGGGCTATTGGATCTTCGAACCTTTTTATGGTACTGCAGGGTTCAATCTTCATCAGGTTATTTTGTCGTCTAATTGATCTCAAGTTTCTAAAGCATCCCATCGTCATTCAACGACTTTAGTGTTCAATCATCGTTAGGCTATTGCATTATTCAAATGTCTTCAGGACATTAGTGTGTCCAATACTGATTAAGATATTGTAGTGCAAAGTCGTCCTTAGGTTACTGCTGTGTATAATCGTCTTTAGGCCATTGTATTTTCCAATAGTCCTTAGGATATTCGTGGTTTCAACTATCATCGGGAAATTTTAGCATTGAATTTTTTTTAATGATATAGCAGCGTCAAATCTTCATTTAATGATTTTAGCGTCCAATGTTCGTTTGGCTATCGCATCTTCCAGCCTTCCGTAGTAAATTGCGGCGTACACTGTTGATTCAGATATTACAGCGACCAATGGCCTTTAGATACTTGCAGCGTATAATCTCCTTTAATAAGTCACATTTCCAACAGTCAAAAAGATGTTGCAGCGTTCAATATACCTTGAAAGATAGTAGCGTCCAATATAATTGACTTAGGAAGCTGCATCTTCCTTCCGTCCATTGATGATTAAAAAATCTAAGGGTCCAATCGTACTTAGGCTCTTTCAGCAAATATTCGTCTTTAGGTTATTGCATCTTCCAATCATTCTTAGGATATTGCAGTGTACAATTTTCATCAGGGATATTTGAGATTCCAAACGTTGTTGGGCTATTACATCATAAATCCGTCTTCAGTATATTGCAGTGGTTAATTATGATCAAGATATTGTGCGATCTAATCGTTCTTGGATTATTACAGTGTACAATCGCCTAAAGGGTATTTTAGCAACAAGTGTTCGTTATCATGTAATCGCTGTTGGTCTTGTCATCGAATAATGTTCACTAAGCTCCTACATCCTCGAACGGCCCCTAGGATATTGTAGTATTCAATGGTGATTAAGGTAATAAAGTGTTCAATCGTTCTAAGGCTATTGCAACGTACTAAATCATACTAAAGCAATTATTGTTAGGCATTTGGTACGGCTAATTGTTATTAGACAATTGCACCTTCACCCGTCCTTAGAAAATTGCAGGGTTCACTCGAGATTAAGTTATTAATTGGTCCAATTGTCTTTAGGATTTTTGCGGGATATAGTCGTCTTTAGGCCATTTTAGCGTCCATTAATACTTAGTATATTGCAGCATTCAATCAAAGTTAGGCTTTTGCAGCGACAAAAAATCTTTAGGCTGTTGCATTTTCCGAACATCCTAAGGATATTGCAGGATTAAATCCTAATCATTATATTTTAGCGTTCAATTGTTCTTAGGCACTTAGAGCATCCAACCGTCATTCAGAGTATTTTGCCTGCATTCATAGTTAGGCTATTGCATAATACAACTGTCCTCATGATATTTCCACGTCCAATGCTGATTAAGATTTTTTAAAGTCCAATAATCTTTTGGATATTTAAATGTATATCTGACTTTAGGCTATTACACGTTCTAACAGTCCGGAAGATATTTAAGATTTCAATCTTTATCAGGATAATTTAGCTCGCAATTGATTTAAGACTATTGCAGCATCCAATCGGCATTCAGAGATTTTAGATTCCAATCGTCCTTAGGATATTGCATTGTTCAATGATGATGAAGTTATTATAATTTCCAATCCTCTTTGGACTATTACAGCGTATGATCATCTTTATGTGATTTTACTGTCCAATACTCCTTAGGTTATTGCACTGTTAGACGTTTGCAGCCTCCAATCATCTTTAGACTGTTCCATCTTCCCACCGTCATTCGGAAATTTCAGCATTCAATGGTGATTGGGATATTGTAGTTTCGAATAGTCCTTAGGCTATTGCAGTGTATAAATTTCTTCAGGTTATTTTAGTGTCAAATCTTTCTCGGATTATAGCAGAATGCAATCGCTGTAAGGTTTTTGTAGCGGCTATTCCTAATTAGGCTCATGTATCTACCAACCACTCTTAGGATACTATAGTGTTCCTTGTTGATTAAATTAGTATAGTTTCCAATCATCCATAAGCTATTGCTGCGTATAATCATCTTTAACCTTTGGTAAAATGCCAGATCCTAATGTGCAATAAATGCAAGCTCTCTGTGCGTGATACCACACTTTTAGCTTATGCTGACGATCGACGTTCCGTCTGGTTCAAAGTGAATCAACAATGTATGAAACATACACGAGTTTATTACATAGATCATGCTGCTTTTGCACATTGCCAATTGAATCAATTCAATTTTTGTACCTAAGGCACTTAACTTAAAGAGAATTTTACATTATATTGGCTTTCTCATGTATTTCTTTATCTCAATCAGATCACGGATAGTGCCACCATCAATTATATAACCAATGTAGTTGTATGGTACCGAACGTAATTCTGTTTTGAATATTTATAATATTCCGTTGGCTATTTATTAAACTATGAAAAATAAAAATACCGGATCAATGAGCAATACTTTTGCTTATTTGTTTGGCATCGAATTACAATTGTACAGTTTCAATTAAAATAATCTTTTGCCATTGTCTTCACGCATGTGCTATATTAGTTAATGGAATGATGTAGCTGGAAAAATTAATAAACACGTTATAGATGAGACTCATAATCTACCAATTTTTTTAAAGCGAATCTATGTAAAATAAACAGAGTTGCCTGTCTACGGCATCTACAATTACTACTACTTCAGGTTTGTACATTCGTACAGGAGATTTTATCGTCTAATTGTCCGCAATTCCTCATTCACATAAATAGTTGGTATAGGCCGTAATACCGGCTCTTACTGATGATTCGCCTGTAAGTAGAAAAGGAACGTAAACATGGGGTTATGCTTTCCGTTTAAATAAATTTGGCTTACAATTCTGGTCAAATTTGACTTAATTAATTAATAGTTGTGCAACAGATAATACATGATTACGTATACATTAATGTCTATGCCTACAACAAAAAATTTTCTTTCATACCAGACAGGGAAGATAAACACCATCTATTGCACTAAAACATTTCTATCAATAATCTTAAGTATTTGCAAAAAAATCAAAGGCCATTGCTTTACATTTGTGAGTGCTTACTTCAGAAGATATCAGAGCCATGCTCTCGGCTACACAACAGGCGGGAGAAACCAAAAAAATTCGAATTTATGTCGAGATTACTCGTGTATGGTTTCAGAATATTTTTCATTACTTCATTTTTCATTATTTTCAATGCGACAAAGATCAATCATGCATCTAATTGTTCTTACATCGACAACATAAACACGCAGTGCACATATTCGTTGATGAATTAATATGGAGATTTATTTTACAATAAACTATTGAATGGAAAGGTTTCTTTACTGAAGCACAATAGATTTCTTGGGTCCGTAGAGCGGAATTTCGACCACTCCTTTTGCGTAACGTCATTTGGTGTGTCATCGCTTTCATTGTAATTGCGTCCGTAATTGATGTATGTGTCATATTTTGCGGAATGTTATCTATTTTTGAAGGCCTGTCAGTTATGTCTTTGTTCCAGTCCAATTTAATTTCTTTTTGAATTATTTTCTGCACGTTTAAGCAGGGCTTCAGCTTATTAATTGCAATAGCTTCAAAAGCCAGAAGCATTTTCTCTGTTTTTGCCTTGTAGAGAACTGAAAAATTGTTACTACTAACAGCATGACCTGTGAGTAGTACATGCTCGCAAATTGCTGATTTTTGTGCAGGAGCTGCACCCCTCTTTAATAGTTTTTGAGGGAGATGCTGATTTATTCTAGTTTCGAGCCTCTTTTTTGATCTGCCGATGTACTGAGCGTTGCAGGTACATTGAAATTTGTATACAGACAAAGGTGTTGACGTCACAGAGAGGCTATCTTTTTCATTCGTGCGCATCAGTTTTGTTGTGTTGAACACCACTCTCACCTGTATTGATGGAAACTGTGCTTTAGTCGCTCGAATTACTTTTCGTTTGAAGATTTCAGCTGGAAGATCACCTCCAAAGGGAACACTAAGCGTTACTCTCTGGGGAGTTTTGTTTTCCTCCAAATTGGCCTCGATTTTGTTGCGTTGCCTCAAGTTGTATTCGATGAACCAGTCCGGATAGCCATTATTTCTCAACGCTTCGCGAAGCAAATTTAGCTCTAATTCAATGTTGTTCGGTGAACAAATCCTGCGTATTCGTGTGCCCAAATTTATTATTAGGTTCCTTTTGTACGCCCTTGGCACACTACTGAAATAAAGGATATATATATATATATATATATATATATATATATATATATATATCTTTATATATATATATATATATATATATTTTTAAGGGGATTCCAAAGCGTTTTAATTAACACAGTATTCTTATAATTAGAAAACACAACTAAGCAGGGATAATGGCCATTTATTTCGTGAGCTAAACGTCTTCTTATACAATCATACATTTACAGATTTTGCCTTAATTGGCGTTTTGACAAATCTGACTGGTTATTACTGCTGTTTCTTGTTTTGACTAGTAGGTGAGTGTGTATGCGTTTGTGTTTGTTTTGTGTATGTGTGTTTGCATGTAAAGGTCATTCTCGCAGTATTGCGAAGTGATGTCTGAGATCTTGTCATGATTGTTTTGATGTTTGAGAGTTAGCCATTTGTGCAAATTGTTCACTGTTTCTATACAAGCGCGTTTACATAAAACAACAAACACCTGAACTTAACATTCAAAAGTTTCATCAACATGATATCCTTATCGACTGGCCAAGGATAACAAAATTCAACAACAATATACTAGTACCCAGCCAAGAACCAACAGGCCCTCGATTAGAATCAACAAACGTACAATCGGATTGGCAACAAGGTGAAGTTGAGATAACAGAGGCGCATACGATGACAGAAGTCTCCAAACAGTGTGAGCGTTTAACAAGACAATCAACATTAGCGTTGTTACCAAGCGAAAATAGCACTCTCGCGCAGCGGGGTGAAACAATTAACTATACTGGGAAAAACAGCACTTGTATAGATAACAGTGAACAATTTGCACAAATGGCTAACTCTCAAGTTATCAAAACAATCATGACAAGATCTCAGACATCACTTCGCAATACTGCGAGAATGACCTTTACATGCAAACACACATACACAATACAAACACAAACGCATACACACTCACCTACTAGTCAAAACAAGAAACAGCAGTAATAACCAGTCAGATTTGTCACCAAAAACATAACCAATTAACAACCCAAAATGTATAAATATGTATGATTGTATAAGAGACGTTTAGTATTCACGAAATAAATGGCCATTATCCTCTTAGTTATTTGTGTTTTTTTCCTAATTATAAGAATATATATATATATATATATATATATATATATATATATATGATATATATATATATTTATAACTAAATTCTGCATTTATAATTTGGTTCAAGAATAAATGCTCAAAATGTACGATGGCTTTCATAAAAATACTGATGGAGAATTGCTAGATAAAATTATATGTCGAAAACGATACGAAATTGGATACAACATTCAGACTAAAACATAAGTTGAATATGCCATTCCATGCATGGCTTCGGTAGCGTAGGACAAGAGATTTGAGACTTCGAACAAAATTCAGCTGGGTTCGAATCCCAGACGCCGTGATTCCATTTATTGCAGTACTTTCGTTAATGAGAATGTAAATAGCAAATTACTGAAAATCTATTTTATCTCATGCAATTTTTTATTTATTCTGATAAATTAGACCTATCCAATCTTTGTTTGCACTACATTTAATTATACGAATCGATTTATTTCGTTTTCCAGTCATTGATGCATATGTTTATAATAATTTTATTCAGTTATCTTAACACAAATGTAATATATGTTGAGACAATGCCAATAAATTATGAAAATTTATTGCGAAAATTTTATCACCACAATTAGATTAATTTAGCTCCATATGATTACGTCATTTAGGATCGGTCCAATTTGAATAATATTAATATTTATTGGAAGCATTTAAAAAAAATCCGCGACCGATAACTAATGCAATGCGAATTTGCAAAAAAATGCCATAATTAAATTATGTGAATGGTAGTTTCGTGTCATTAAATAAACATAAACCATTCGTCCTTTGAAATTAAATGCAGAGTATGTACGGAAGTATAAATTTGTTATAAATCTTGTAAATAAAATTATACTTTAATAACTGATTTATTTATCAATTCAAATTTCAAATATATAACAATGGCCAAACTAAAATGTGCACTTGAATACAAACATATTTTTCAATATCAAATCGATAAGGGTAATGAAATTGCAATTTTCATTTTCAAAAGAATAGTTTGTTTTTAAGAGGATTTTGAAACATCCGAAGGTATCATCCTGGTTTGATTTTTAAAAGAAACAGAATTTTATAATCACAAAATATACTAGCGACACTTTTTAATGTCTTCGTATGATGACGTGCTCTATGGATGATTAAATAAAATCTTCTTGTGTATTTGATTTATATATATGAGGAAGAAAAAAACATTAATAACAAATTGGATAATGAGCATTTATTTTGAGACTACTTAACTTTACTTTACAATCTCTAATTTTAATACATCCTCGGTTTTCATTTGATTTTGTGGGTGGCAACAAATCGGACTCGGTTTTAGTTTTATACATTGATTGTTCTGATTAGTAAATTTGTATGTTTATTTTTGTGTGTGTGTGCTTATATTTATTTAAAGGTCTTTCTCGCTGTATTGAAAAGTGATATCTGGATCTGGTCATTCTTGAACTGATGTATTGAGAGCTAACCAACAGTTCAAATTGTTGGCTGTTACGCACACGAATGTTATTTCTACAAATATACTCTTTCGTTTCCCCTTGTTCCTCAATTTTGTGTTGTTAACTTGGTAACAGCGCAGGTGCAGAATGCCGTGTTGAATGCTCATATTGTTACGAAATTTCTGTTTCCGTATGTGCAGCTAATTTTTCTTTTTCATTTTGTTGCCAATCCGATAGAATGTTTGCTTAGTTTGGTCGAGAGGGGTGCTTAGTCTTTTCTAGATGCTAGTAATATATATATATATATATATATATATATATATATATATATATATATATTGTCCATTGCCTTTAAATATTATACAGTATATTTCCAATTAGGAAGAAAAAACACATTAATAACGAAGTGGATAAAGGCCAATTATTTCGTGAATACTAATCATCACTCTACAATCATTCATTTATATACATTCTGAGTTTTCAATTGATTATGCTAGAGGTAACAAATCTGACTCGTTTTTACTTCTATTTCTTGTTTTGGCTGGTTGGTAAGTGTGTATGCGTTTGTGTTTGAGTGTGTGCCTGTTTGCATGTAAACAAGACATGAAACATAAAGATGATTCAACAAACATCGAATCAAGAATTAAAGCAATTCGGTAAAAGATGGAAAAACACGTTTCAACATCGGTGGCTGGTTCCGATATTAGACAAAAACACATAGAAGAAATCCAAAATGCAAAACCCGTCGGAACAAACACCGCAAAATTGTACGGCAAAACAAAATCTCAAAAAGCCATGACAGCCTCAGGACCTCCCTCGATGCGGCATATTATGTCAATGATCAACGCTCCGCAACATAAACCAGCCAAGCTTCTGGGAAAAATACTTCAACCAATACAAAGCATCATAAACGCAAACACTATCAAGGACTCATTCGAACTAGCAAATGAACTGAAAGGGAAGACCATTCAAAAAAATAAAATAGTCTCGCTTGACGTCTCATCTTTATTTACAAACATACTACTGGATAAGACAACATAGACCTTGCGTGACCTTATCAAAAATGAGTTTTTTGATTTCCCTATAGACACCAATGACATTAAAGACCTCATATTAGCATGGACGAAAAAGGAGCATTTTACATTTGAAGGAATATACTACCGCCAGATCAATGGTGTAGTCTTTCATTTTCTTCTCCATCTTAACACAGAAAGTAAGTTAATTTATTCATTTTCTCAAACCCCAGGATATTCCACAAATTTCGTTGGCTTAATGGATTGAAAACGCCAGTCACGATATGAATGTGCGGAATATAAATTAGTTTTATGTCAATTTTTTTCAGAAGGACCTAAAATGACAAAAAGCCCATTTGGATTTTAGTAAGTTGTTTGTAGAGAAATCCGCGATCAGATATTATAAAGTAACTTCATCGTCTCATTGACGTGAACCTGATAATTTATGACTAACTAGGTGGTACTGAAAGCATTTCATATCTATTCAATTTCCAATATTTCGGCGGACTAATCCAAAGAGGTCATAATGGCACTGTTCCATTCGGAAATAAGAATTAGCGATTTAGGTTTTGTTAGGGTTCCATATAAGATGGAGTTCTTGATTATGCGGCATTGAAGTATGAGTATTTCATGCAGCAGTAATTTTGTTTCAGTTGAAATAATGTTCGTATTAGTTGAAGTATTTGGTTTTAGTAATATAAACAGAATAATTTGTAACTGACGGTAGTTTGGCTATGTTATGCGACTAGTTAGATAAAATGGATTGGTGCTTATTACAAGCTCGCAAACTTGATTTAACGAATAATAGGTACGAGGTTAAATAAAATAAATAAAAAGTTGGCGTATGATGGGAAATTTCGAAATCATGCATCTTTTAAAGATAAAACTAAAGTTTAGTGGCATTTCAGTTTCCGATTTTTGTAAAGCATGCTCACACTTACGTGATAATTATTTTTAGAGAAAGAAGACTTAGGCATTTTAACAGGTAGTGACCAGTATATTGGGAGCTCAGCTTGGATCTATTTTGATTTATGTGTGTGAATGAATCAAGGCGACATCGGCTAATACTACTGAGACCAATGTGTAAGAGGTAATTTCGCAGTGCAGAAAACTAAGAGTTCGCTGAAATCCTTTGAACAAGATGAATTCAATTATCTGTTTGGGACATATATCAATAATAGAATTTGGGTGTGCTGCATGTATTGATGAATCTAATCGCTTATCGTCTCGTTTAAACATAAATTGCAGATGGCTAAGATGCCTAGGCGCGTCGTTTCCTTGTAAATTGATTTCTCTGGATTAAGTAACGAATTCTGCTTTGGTTTTTAATGTTTGTTTAAAGAATTTGGGCATTTGTCTCGTAATCTTTTTAAAATACCGTAAAAGTATCTTTAAAAAATATTTGGGACTGAAACAGTAGTTCTTGAAGGATTGCGTAGGCGAAAATGGGCCTGCAGTATAAATATAGTCAGTGAGGATGAGTCGGCCATAGAACGATGGAGCAATCTGTGGTAGTTCAACTAGCGTTGACCACGAAAAAGGCCAAATATATAATAATAATAACGTTCCTTGAAAGGATGAATATAAACTTAGAAAAAGGCAAAGTTTAAAAATGTTGTCAACTAAACAGATTTAATTCGTATTTACCACTTCACAATAGTTGCAAATGTTGCCGCGGCCGAGGTTTAACCAAAAATCATGGTCTAAAATCATGCAAATTGGCCTATTCACCACAAAGCATAAACATTCTATACAAAATTAGGCTTTATTTTAACATGATATTTTAGTCCAGCATTTCATGTGCGTATAAGCAAATATTGTTTTCAATCTCAAGTATCAATCCGACAATCTTGATTTGTCATTTATAGAAAGGTCATACTATATTTGATCATTTATCGGTACGTGCATTAATTGACGCGGCCGAGAATTTAACATGGAAATATTCGGTTCAGTTATTTTTAATTGTAGCTCTAAGCCACCGTGGCTTAATAATACATGGACATATGTATGCCCTCTTTTATCCGTAGCAGTCCTCTCTGAATGGTGATCCTATAAGGTATCGATTAAAAACTAAACGCTGACGAAGTTCAAATCACAAAAGCGGCAATTCCGCAGGACGAAAGTGGTTGAGTCGAAGCTATGAATAAACATCATATGCCAACAAATATTCTGCATCTGCCGCAAAATATTTCAATGCCGTCAGAATAAACGGAGTTTCACACGAGGAAAAAAAAGCAATTCATTGCATAGACCGGTTTTGGCCTTAATGGTAACATCCTAAGTGCTATTAAACAATAATTGATTGTGCGAATGGTGGTAAAAATTCTTCAAATCAAGTTTGCGAGATTCAAGTAAAAACCAATCCCATTGTATTTAACCAGACGTCGAACAACATAACAAAACTACCGCCAGTCGCAACTGAGTGACACGTTTCGACCTACCATGATCAAATATTGTTTAATTCTACTTTATATATATATATATATATATATATATATATAATGATATATATGAAAAGTTTTATGATTACCGATAAAATATTGTATCTCATACCCCTTAGATATGTGCTTTTCTGTATTCACGGAATCACTGATAAAACCACGAAAATCCTAAAGAATAATTAGAGGATGGAGATGAAGCTTATTTGCGAGCATTAATTACGTTCTCTTAAAATTCCAAACATGAAGCCTATTTGTATTTGTAAAGGTTGATTTCAGGACTATGTAGCTTGGCGCTTACTATCTCATTACTTACTACATGGTCTAAGGCTTTTCATTATGTTTTCACTTTTGCTGTTCTCAATTTTTTTCAACTTTGATGATGCTAATACAAGAAATTCATATAAATGTAAAATCAATGATTATTTAATCCATTACCACTCGGAACTTGTCTTTTGAAAATCAGAAATATAGTGAAGTCATGGGATTTGGGTCAGGTTAGGTTACCGAGTTTAATTGCTGGAAATCAGCCGCCGGTCGGAGTGAACAATCCTTTTTCGTAACGAAATACCTGGGAGTTCAACAAAACAGATGAGGATAGTTCAAGAACGCCGGGCTCTTTTATGTCTTGCGTTTTTTGAGTCGCTACTGCTAGTTTATTTAGAAGAGCAACATATAAATTTCGTGTTTCGTAACCTTCATTTAATTCTAGCTATAGTTTAAAGTGATCGACCGTTGGTCCTGCAAGCAGGGAGTTGGAATAGAAAGATGTGTTGGCTTTGAAATTCTTCTTACCGCTAGCGGGAGACAAATGCTTTGTCGTGCTTGAGCAACTTAGTGTTTGGCCCGAAAACACATGGTAATTGGCGGTGCTGATACCCCAAGACCATTTCTATTCACACGGGTGCCATTTTGTCTAAAGAACGCAACGAAAATTTTAAAAAAGTGATTGACTTTTTCGTGTCCGACTTTACCTGTACATCAGCTTACGTTGACGATGTTATTATATGGGCCACTACTGAACACCAATTACATATTCGGCTGCAGGTGATGTTGTCAACAGCCGTAGAATGGCGATTTCATTTTAATCCAAATATTTCATACCAGAAGGCCATTAAGTTTGTTCGTATAGACTCCAGCAAAGTCTGATATACTGTTTGTCCTTCTTTTCCTATCAATAGGCCGGTTTGCAGTCTCAACACTTTCTATGGTGTGGACACCAAAGTACCGTTTTATTACTGGTAAACTATTTCCTGGAACGTGGCATTATTTCTGTGTTCTTTAGAGACTTTGATAAGGCGCGAAACCCCCACAGCAAAAATTCTACTGAGCGCGTCGGTTGTGGCATTCGCGATACCGTCTCTTTAATAAATTTTTACATCGTATTCCTAGAGCTCTTCAATGGCTTGGTGTACTCTCTTCTTGTCAATACTCAGTGTTCGCCAATACACTAGTGCATTATGATCAGTACAGACGTCCATACTTCCACCGATGACAAAATAGCTAAACATTCGTTCTACGATCAGTAATGTCTTTTTTAAGACAGTATAGTATTGCTCCGACTTAGTGAGTTTGCGTCTTATAAATCTTTTCGGATGTCCGCTCGCTTATAACAGTGTTCCTACGCTAATATCTGACGCGTCTGCAAAATTGGCATACATTCTACCGGGAAAGTCAGAATAGTTGCGCTTATTAATTTCTGTTTACATAGGATAAACGCTTCCTGAGCTTCCTCCGTCCAGCGAAATCGTACCTTGGCACTAGTTAAATTAGACAAGGGTTGCTGCATAACTGCTATCCCACTGAGGTATGACCAATAGAAATTCAACATAACCATACACCGGCACTAATAGTTTCTAGTAGTAGGCGACAGTTAGTCCACGATAGGCTGTAGAATTCGAATCTGATGTCATACATCCCTCTGTTGAGATTGAATGACCCAAGAACCGAACTTTCCTACCAATCTGAAATATTTTCTGGATTAAAGTGTTAACGCTATTCTACGTATTTGGTCAAATTCTTCTGTGGCTGAATGTGTAATTGGTTTTCAGTAGTGGCCCATATAATAACATCGTACACGTAAGCAGTTATACCGAGTAAGTCTGACACGAAAGGGTCAATCATTCTATGTAACACATTTGTTGCGTTCTTCAGAACAAATGGTACCACGTGAATTGAACTTACGCAGGTTTTCGGGCCAAACGCCAAATTGCCAAAATCCCTCTTTAAGCTCAAGCACAGCAAACCATTTGCTCCCCGCTAGCGGTAGGAACAGATCACACAGAGCTGACATGGGATTCGTGTCGGGTTAAGTCATCGAGTTTAATTGCCGGAAATCAGCCGCTGGTCGGAGCGAATAATCCGTTTCCGTAGCGAAAACCATGGAGATCAAAAACAGATGAGGATTGTTCAAGAACGCCGGCCTCTATCATATATTGTGCTTCCTCAGTCTCTGCTGCTAGTTTCTTTGGAGGGGCGACATATAAATTTCGTGGTTCGTAACCTTCATTTAATTCTAGCCATAGTTTAAAGTGATCGACCGTTGGTCCTGGAAATTTGCTGTTTGAATAATGTGTTGTATTGGCTTTGAATTTTTTTCCATCACTCCAAGAGAGAACTGCTCTTCTCCTGCAACTTAAGACTGCATATCGACTTTATGGAATTCTTGCTTTTCGGCCTCGAGTCTATTTTGTCTTGCATGCGACTGAAGCTAGTAGTGTTATGTTGTTCAACGACTAGTTAAATACAATGGGATTGGTGTTTACTTAAAGCCCACAAACACGATTTTAAGAATTGTTACTACCATGCGCGCAATCATTGATTATTTAATAACCATCCGCGAAATTGCCATTAATAGTAAAAACCAAATTTGCTTGGACCAAATATCGTAAATAATATAAAATCTATACAAAGATAATGAAATTCATACACAAATGTATCAATATTTGGCCTAAATATCTTTCAAAAAAATTAAGCAAAATCGTCCAGCCGAACTAAAATTAAATATTGTAACATCATCGAAATGAGCGAATTTATTTCATCCACGGAATCATCAGAACCCGGCACAAATTACTTTATAAATGAACTAAACACGCCCAGTTCAAATAAAATATTTCTAGAAAATGAACCAAATTTTCCCGGCCCAAATCACGTCATGAAATATTTTATCATCACAAGTGCTGAATATGCTTCGAAACCGACCCATCACAAATGAGTTCAAATACTGGTTAAAAATGAACCAATTTCGCCCAGCCCAAATATCGTTACAAAAGGTAACTCCATTATAAGGAGCAAATATATAAGACAAACTTATCCATCACCACCTGGCACAAATACCTGTAAAATAATGAAAAAAGTAGCTTGGACAAAATATCGTTAAAAAGTGTGACATCAACGAAAAGAGCAAATATACTTCAAAAAATATAAAACAATCTGGCGAAAATAACTTCTTAAAAATGGAACAATATCGCCCGTCCTAAATTTCGTTATTATATTAAACATCTCTGCAAATAGCAAATTTTATCACAAACAGCACCTTCACAACATGACACAAATATCTTTTAAAAAATTGCATTGCAACTCTGTTTTTTTAGAAAACCATTTATTTTAAATTGCCACAAATATATTTAAATCAGGTAATAAAATCCCGTGTTTAAAATAGAATTAATTTTTTGCAAATCTACAACGCAGCCTAATTAACTTTAAAATATACTGCATTATCATGAGGACAAAAATAAATTTTAAAAATCGTAATATCATCACAAGGTGAAAATTTATTTAAAGCTGGACTACTATCTTCCAATCAAGACAACTTTAAACAATGCAACATCCTAATAAGAAGGAAATATAATTCTAAATCCGAACTTTAATCAACTCGAATGAATATCTTTAAAAAAAGGGTCAACGGCGCCTGGCCAAAACAAAACTAAAATATGTAAAATTCGCCACAGAGTCGAAATTATTTTAAAATATAAAACATAATCAGAAGGAGCAAATACCTGTGAAAAATAGAAACGTCATTAACTGTCCTAAATATCATTAAATATAAAATATCTCCCGGCGCAAATATCGTTAAAAATGTAACATCATCAAACAGCAAAAATATATTTTTTTTAAATGAACAATAAGTCGCTCAACCCAAATAACATTAAAAATATAACATAATTAAATGTATGGAATTTATTTAAGAGCTGATCCGTCACAGACTAATGCAAATACTTATTAAAAATGAACAAAAATTGCCTCGCACATATCAGGTTATTTATTGTTCGATCATCAGAAGGAGCAAATATATATCATAAAACGTACCATTATCATCCTGCGCAAGTAATTTTTAAAATACAAAAAAAATCGCGCCACCTAAATATCGTGAAAATTCAAATAAATTCACCTGGCGCAAATAACTCTAATAAAATGCAAAAACAATTTACAACCTAAATATCGTTAAAATCACCAAATCGCTCATAGAAGAAAAATCGTCCGGCTCAAATAGTGAAAAAATGTAAATAAAAATAATAACGTTAAAATGTATTAAGTAATTTGAATGGGGAAATAAATTCCCAAAACCAAAATATCACCACAGACAGAAATATCGTTGATAAAATAGACCAATATTACCCAGCCCAAATATAGGTTAAATAATTAAAATCATCACAGTGAACAAATGCATTTCCGAAGCGGATCCTTCATTAAGCAGAGCAAATATTTGAACAAATGGAGCAAAATCACCTGGCCCTCAAATTGATAAGTCTTACATTCTCTCAAGGAGCAAAAATTTTTCCAAAACGATCCATGAACACTTGCACAAGTTTTGTTAAAAAATTAACCGCCATTGCCCAGATCAAATACCTTTAGTAATATAAAATAATTACAAAGTAAAAATCATATTTCAAAAACTGAACGATCATGATTAGGCTCAAATAGCTTTTTAATAATGGATGGACGTCATCAGGCACAAATTTCTTTAAAAAATGTAACAACGTCTCATGGAACAAATACCGTTTAAATACATGAAAACATTACAAAGAGAAGATATATTTGAAAAACAAAACCAACAGTACCCGATACAATTATCTTCTAAAACACGAAATTTCAACACCTAGCGCAAATACATTTAAACAACGATCCGCTTTCGCTTGGTGCAAATAACTTTTACGAAAAGAACCATCGCCAAACGTGCAAATATTGTACAATAAACGAACTACTTGATTATAATAATTGTTATCACCACCCGCGCAACCAATGTACGTTTAATTATATAAATGTTCATTTCAATACCACTTCCCTACGTAGTGTGGTGTCTGTTCAGTAATGAAAGATTGCGGATATTTAGTTGGAACTTTGGGTCTAAATGGATGCCATATGAGCTCCACCTAAAGAAAAAATTGAGTAACCAAGTTACATTAGTTAGTATATAACTGAAAATTGTGTGCAGTGTAGTGTGCGGCAGGATGGCTCAGTGGTTAGAGCACCAGATTCCGAAGCAGACGTGTCCAGGTTCGAGTCCTGTCCGCGGCAAATTGTGGCCAGTACTTGATGAGTTGCCAATAAGGACGAAACCGGTCTACTGGATGAATTGCCTTTTCTACACTATACAATTCTTAGTTTATACTGACATATGTAAGTAATTAATGGGTCAGGTGTTTATATCAAGAACGCAAACTTGATTATAATAATTGTTATCACCTCCCGCGCAACCAATCTCCGTTTAATTAGACGAACTACTAGTTCAACAAATAACTTTCAAAAATTAAATTATGCTCAATTGGCGCTATTAAATTTCAGAGACCGAAATTTTATCAATGAGTGCATAAATATGTCATGTAGAGAACCATCATTACCTGACTTAAATACATTTGAGAGACCTAAAGATATCAACCGACACAAATACACATGTGAAGTCGAACCTTTATCACCTGGTCAAACATATGTCTGATAAAGATCCATCTTCACCCGGCGCAAATACATTTAAAGAACCATCCATCATTGCTCGAACAAACATCTCTCAAATAAAAAAAATCCTAATCATCCTGCGCAAATAAATTTGAGAAATCATAATAACATCACCCGACGCAGATAGCTTTCCAGAATCCAACCAGAATAACACAACCGAATACATTTCAAAAATAACGAACCATAATCAGCTGACGAAAATTCTTTTTAAAAGATGGAACATCGTGACGCAAAGCAAATAGCGTTGAACAAACGAACGACCACAAGGCGCAAACACTTGTCACAATGAAAAAAATAATATCATCCCCCAGCGCAAACAACTATCGAAAACTGAAATATCGTAAACCGGCGCATTTAACATTCAACATCAGAAGAAAAAGCACCGGTGCAAATAACGTTCAGAACACAATGCGCCATCGGACGGTGCAAATCTATTTAAAATCAAAACATCTTTGCCTGGCGCAAACATTTTTACTCAATTGAACCATCGAGATAAGGGGAAAATATATATATAAAACGAAACACTACCCGGCACCAATTCGTTTACAAAACGAATCATCGCCACCCGGCGGAATAAATTTTAAAAAAAACCAAATTATCATCACCCGGCACATATGAAAATTAAGGATAGACATTGCCACTCGCTTAAAACAGGAACAGGCATCACTCGTCTCAAATGCATTTGAGAAATCAAGACGTAAAAATTGGACGCAAAGTAATTTCCTAAACCGAATCATCATCACTCGGCCGACTATATTTCGAATAGCGAATCAGCATCACGAGTACAGATAAAGTTGTGAAACCGAAAAATCATCACGCGACTCAAATAGATATCCCAAAAGTACCACCTTCACCCTTTGAAAATATCTTTCTTAACACCAACCACCAACACCCGGGGGAGATACCCTTCAAAATAAGAACAATAATAACCTGGCGCAAATATCCTTGAGAAACCGAAATATCATTACCCGGTGAAAATATCTTCAAAAATTAACCACCTGCAGCCAGCTCAAATATCATCACTGGTCGCCTATATTTTTCAATAAACGATCCACCCTCAAATACCACACAAATGTCTTCAAAAAGCGAATAATAGTCATCCGGAGCAACTGCCTTAAATAGAACTAGTTACCATCACCCATTCGAAATAGCGTTCAAATGTGTACAATCTGCACTATCATTAAAAAGCGAACAATTATCCACCAATTCCAATATTTTTCAACAAACTAACCTTTATCACCCGTTCCAAATAACGTTAAGATGGGTACGATTATAACTCATGCGGGATGTCTATCATAAAACGATTCATCATCAACTGCCACACAGATATCTTTAAATATCAAACAATAATCATCCGACGCACATACACTAAAAATAACTAACCATCATCACCAATTTCGGATATCGCGCAAATGTGTACAATCTTCGCTTGTGGAAAATATCTGCCATAAAATAATCCATCATCACTAACAGCACAAAATCTCTAAAAAATTAAAAAATACTCTTTTGAAATGCGAGCTTTAATAAAATTCATTGTACCCTTTTTATGTGCAAAAACAAAAAGAAATTTTATCAGATATAAGAAAATTTTCTTTCGCATGGTCTTCTCAAATATCTACTCATGAACATATCTTTATATATAAGTTGGAAAGCAAAACAAGATAGAAATACGTGAACAAAGCGAGTGTGAAAAATAGAAACCAATCAAATTGCGTGCGTCACATCCAGTTCAAACTCAATGCTTGTACGTGCTTCTTCTGCTTACATAAATCCGGCTGCAATTTGTTTATCCATAAGGCTTCGTATGTGGCTAGCTCCCTTTTGTTTCTGCATTTAGTAATTACTTTGAATGCTACGTCTGGAGAACATACGTGCGTTGTTTCGATGATGTGTTGCGCAATAGCAGACGTGTATTCACCATTTTATTTAAAACAGGCGTTCAAGTTGCAATGTTCTCTCATTCGAGTAATTAACCGTCTGGTCGATCGGCCTACGTAAGTTGATCGACAACTTGCGCATGTATATTGGTAAATAATATTTGATATCGACATTAACGGCTGTTTCTCTTTGATTGCTGGTAAAGGCAAGTGTGTTACCCTAAATAACACTCGTAGTTTGGCTGCATTAAATGTGCGTGTCAATGCTGCTTCAACTTTCTTTTGTGCCATTCGGGAAACTGCATCCCCCTTAAATGGGATGTTTAGGTAGACGGTTTTCTTTTCTGGCCCATAGTACGTCTGTTTCTGGTTAACTCCCCTTTTAATAATTGATTCAATTAATTGTCTGGGATAGCCATTAGACATTAAATCGTTAATTGCCTTATTATATTCATTTTCTTTAGAATCTTGACTAACCAACCTGTCAATTCTTGAGAAGCAACCACGAACTGTTGATAATTTATATTGAAATGGCACAAAACTGCTGTAATGCAAATACTGTGCAGACCATGTTGGTTTATGGTAAATTGTTCTGTTTAATTTACCATTAATTTCTTTCTTTAACAGTACATCAAGGAAAGGCAGACAGTCATCTTTCTCGTGCTCTGACGTGAAACCGATATTCTTATGTGCTTTGTTGAAACTTTGAAGCAATGTTCGTGATTGCGACCTGTTTTTAAGTACAAGAAATATATCATCCACGTACCGTATATATTGAGCACATTTACTTATGTCACTCTTTAATGATGTATTTTCTAGGTGCCCTAGAAAAATCTCAGCCAACACTGGAGATAAGGGGCTTCCCATTGCGACACCATCAGTCTGTTTGTAGATGTTTCCATTAAAACGAAATCGTACGTCTTTCGTGCATAATAAGATAAGCTTGCGTAGAGTTTGACCTGGCACCGGCGATGGTAATATATCGTGTTCTACCGCTTTGACTATAATGTCAATGGTTTCATCAATTGGAACATTTGTAAACAAAGACGTAACATCAAAAGATACCATAATCTTGTTTTTAACATTTATATCTTGAATTTTGTTTACAAACTCAAACGAATCGGCAACCGAATAATTACCTAGTAGTTTACGTAATGGTTCAAGTAAACGAACTAGCCATTTAGCTAGTGCATGAAACGGAGAATTTACCATTGATAAAATTGGCCTCATAGGACAACCTCTTTTGTGTGTTTTTGGTAATCCGTACATTATTGGTGTAGATGATCCAACTGGCTTGAGCTTCTGTGCAGTGGCCTCATCAATAAATCCGGCATCTGTCAAAATCTTAATTTCATTAATTACTTTGCGCTCCACCTTGTCTATTTCATCTGATTTATCGTCTAGACGTGTGAATTTTGTATTGTCATTTAACACGTTTTCCATCTTTTGTACGTATTCAGATTTGTCCATTATAACTGCGCTCTTTCCTTTATCAGCGCGTAGTATTTTGATGTCTGCATTTCTGCTGATATTTCTAAGTGCATTTAGATGCTGCTGTGTCAACGCATGCTGCTCTGCACATTTAGACGATTTCAAGTGTGAAGCCTGATCAACTAGTGTAGCCTTGAACCAATTTTTATAATCAATACTGGTAGGCTCCAAGTCAGCTGTTTGTTCAAATAACAATTCAAATGCTGCCTCAAAATCAACATTGCAATTATTAGAAGGATGTATTCCATAATTTCGGCCCATCGATAGTGCCTCCATTGTTAGCTGATCGATTGGCACTTTTGATAAGTTAAGCACACGCTTATCAAGATCGGTCGGTATTAAATCACACAAAACTCCAGGTTTTACATCTTTTTCCAATTTGTTCAAAATTCTTGCTTTATCTTTCTTCATAACTGTCGGCAAAAACATCAAAAATTTCATTCTTGCAAAAAGACTTAGTTCATCTAATACACAAGATACACACCCAATTCTTGCCTGTAGCACTGCTTCATCTTCCTTCAACTGCTCAATTTTAGAATACGTCAACCTTGTAAGATTTCTTCGGTTGACTCGTAGTTTTGATTTTCGTAAACTGCGTACCAAAACACCTGGGAACCGTAATTGTTTAATACACTGATAATAATGTTTTAACCACAATTGCGTTCTTTGCGCTCTACACTTTAACGTCACTAGTTCATCTAGTTTTCTGAAAGATTCTTTTGAAATGCGAGCTTTAATAAAATTCATTGTACCCTTTTTATGTGCAAAAACAAAAAGAAATTTTATCAGATATAAGAAAATTTTCTTTCGCATGGTCTTCTCAAATATCTACTCATGAACATATCTTTATATATAAGTTGGAAAGCAAAACAAGATAGAAATACGTGAACAAAGCGAGTGTGAAAAATAGAAACCAATCAAATTGCGTGCGTCACATCCAGTTCAAACTCAATGCTTGTACGTGCTTCTTCTGCTTACATAAATCCGGCTGCAATTTGTTTATCCATAAGGCTTCGTATGTGGCTAGCTCCCTTTTGTTTCTGCATTTAGTAATTACTTTGAATGCTACGTCTGGAGAACATACGTGCGTTGTTTCGATGATGTGTTGCGCAATAGCAGACGTGTATTCACCATTTGATTTAAAACAGGCGTTCAAGTTGCAATGTTCTCTCATTCGAGTAATTAACCGTCTGGTCGATCGGCCTACGTAAGTTGATCGACAACTTGCGCATGTATATTGGTAAATAATATTTGATATCGACATTAACGGCTGTTTCTCTTTGATTGCTGGTAAAGGCAAGTGTGTTACCCTAAATAACACTCGTAGTTTGGCTGCATTAAATGTGCGTGTCAATGCTGCTTCAACTTTCTTTTGTGCCATTCGGGAAACTGCATCCCCCTTAAATGGGATGTTTAGGTAGACGGTTTTCTTTTCTGGCCCATAGTACGTCTGTTTCTGGTTAACTCCCCTTTAATAATTGATTCAATTAATTGTCTGGGATAGCCATTAGACATTAAATCGTTAATTGCCTTATTATATTCATTTTCTTTAGAATCTTGACTAACCAACCTGTCAATTCTTGAGAAGCAACCACGAACTGTTGATAATTTATATTGAAATGGCACAAAACTGCTGTAATGCAAATACTGTGCAGACCATGTTGGTTTATGGTAAATTGTTCTGTTTAATTTACCATTAATTTCTTTCTTGAACAAACAGCTGACTTGGAGCCTACCAGTATTGATTATAAAAATTGGTTCAAGGCTACACTAGTTGATCAGGCTTCACACTTGAAATCGTCTAAATGTGCAGAGCAGCATGCGTTGACACAGCAGCATCTAAATGCACTTAGAAATATCAGCAGAAATGCAGACATCAAAATACTACGCGCTGATAAAGGAAAGAGCGCAGTTATAATGGACAAATCTGAATACGTACAAAAGATGGAAAACGTGTTAAATGACAATACAAAATTCACACGTCTAGACGATAAATCAGATGAAATAGACAAGGTGGAGCGCAAAGTAATTAATGAAATTAAGATTTTGACAGATGCCGGATTTATTGATGAGGCCACTGCACAGAAGCTCAAGCCAGTTGGATCATCTACACCAATAATGTACGGATTACCAAAAACACACAAAAGAGGTTGTCCTATGAGGCCAATTTTATCAATGGTAAATTCTCCGTTTCATGCACTAGCTAAATGGCTAGTTCGTTTACTTGAACCATTACGTAAACTACTAGGTAATTATTCGGTTGCCGATTCGTTTGAGTTTGTAAACAAAATTCAAGATATAAATGTTAAAAACAAGATTATGGTATCTTTTGATGTTACGTCTTTGTTTACAAATGTTCCAATTGATGAAACCATTGACATTATAGTCAAAGCGGTAGAACACGATATATTACCATCGCCGGTGCCAGGTCAAACTCTACGCAAGCTTATCTTATTATGCACGAAAGACGTACGATTTCGTTTTAATGGAAACATCTACAAACAGACTGATGGTGTCGCAATGGGAAGCCCCTTATCTCCAGTGTTGGCTGAGATTTTTCTAGGGCACCTAGAAAATACATCATTAAAGAGTGACATAAGTAAATGTGCTCAATATATACGGTACGTGGATGATATATTTCTTGTACTTAAAAACAGGTCGCAATCACGAACATTGCTTCAAAGTTTCAACAAAGCACATAAGAATATCGGTTTCACGTCAGAGCACGAGAAAGATGACTGTCTGCCTTTCCTTGATGTACTGTTAAAGAAAGAAACTAATGGTAAATTAAACAGAACAATTTACCATAAACCAACATGGTCTGCACAGTATTTGCATTACAGCAGTTTTGTGCCATTTCAATATAAATTATCAACAGTTCGTGGTTGCTTCTCAAGAATTGACAGGTTGGTTAGTCAAGATTCTAAAGAAAATGAATATAATAAGGCAATTAACGATTTAATGTCTAATGGCTATCCCAGACAATTAATTGAATCAATTATTAAAAGGGGAGTTAACCAGAAACAGACGTACTATGGGCCAGAAAAGAAAACCGTCTACCTAAACATCCCATTTAAGGGGGATGCAGTTTCCCGAATGGCACAAAAGAAAGTTGAAGCAGCATTGACACGCACATTTAATGCAGCCAAACTACGAGTGTTATTTAGGGTAACACACTTGCCTTTACCAGCAATCAAAGAGAAACAGCCGTTAATGTCGATATCAAATATTATTTACCAATATACATGCGCAAGTTGTCGATCAACTTACGTAGGCCGATCGACCAGACGGTTAATTACTCGAATGAGAGAACATTGCAACTTGAACGCCTGTTTTAAATCAAATGGTGAATACACGTCTGCTATTGCGCAACACATCATCGAAACAACGCACGTATGTTCTCCAGACGTAGCATTCAAAGTAATTACTAAATGCAGAAACAAAAGGGAGCTAGCCACATACGAAGCCTTATGGATAAACAAATTGCAGCCGGATTTATGTAAGCAGAAGAAGCACGTACAAGCATTGAGTTTGAACTGGATGTGACGCACGCAATTTGATTGGTTTCTATTTTTCACACTCGCTTTGTTCACGTATTTCTATCTTGTTTTGCTTTCCAACTTATATATAAAGATATGTTCATGAGTAGATATTTGAGAAGACCATGCGAAAGAAAATTTTCTTATATCTGATAAAATTTCTTTTTGTTTTTGCACATAAAAAGGGTACAATGAATTAAAAAATAATTACTCGGCAAAAATATCTTTTAAAAGGTAACCATCATCACACTTCGCGAACATAATTCAAATTTTTACCATCCTCCCTAGGTTTTGTTATATTTCAAAAAAATTCTCTTAATCTGAAATAAATATATTTTAATCATTTGACACAAATAAAAATCTGATTATTCTGTCAGAAGAACTGAGTTGAAATCTGATTTTAGCTGTTATTTCAGACTCGGCATAACATAATATCAACAAGCACAAGCTGCCTATAATAGGCGTACCTTTCTTAGCAGGTGATATAATGATAGTTTTAAAAGTTTATTTTAAAAATTTAATGGAGCTACTTAATCGATTGTACTTTTAATTCTGTAGTAGCTTCAAATTAAAATGTAGACTTCTGCAGAGTCATAAAATATCAATTTTTTCAGTTTCAAATCTCAAGCGAAGTATTTAATTATTTACGCGTTAGGAAGGGTTAAATAAATAAAGGAATAAGTTTAAATTATTTGATTGTATTATACCAGAACAGAAAATATTCTAATTAGATGGGAATTTAGTTAAAGTAAGCACAAACAACCACACATAAGAATTCTTGAAAAATTTCCCATTTTAATTACAAATCACACTCAATACCTGTCAGCTGCAGAGAGAAACAGAGAGAGAGGGGCTGTTAAAGTTATCATCATATTGAATTCATGTTGCTCCCTCAGTTCATACTTTGACAAATATAAAATAATCAGTCTGATTTGGTGTAAAATACATGAAAATCTTATATCAATCTATTAGGCCTCTTTATTGTTACTACAGCTTACTTAAATCTTAGTTCGCCATGAAAGTTCTGCTTGTTTAATCGATGTGTCTCTTAAACAGAACACAATATTTATATTCGATCCTACTATATCATGTTCAAAGTCGGTCAAAATACATAACGGACAATGCCGTAAGAACAGCAAAAGTTGGGCAGGGGGGCTCAGTGGTAAGAGCACCAGATTCCGCAGCAGACGTATCCAGGCTCGAGCCCTGTCCGCGACAAATTCTGGTCAGTACATGATGTGAGTTCCCAATAAGAACGAAACCGGTCTGCTGGATGAATTGCCTTTTCTACACTATAAAATTCTTAGTTTATACTGACTTTTGTAAGTACTTAAGGGGCTGGTGTTTATATCGATTTCGCAACCTTGATTGTAATAAAATGGTTATATTGAATAGAAAGCCACTCATTTTACTAATTATTTGCTATCGAAAATATTTCTTTTCTAGGTTGTCATTAGATTCAATAATAAAGACGAAATACAAACAATTTGGCGTGTCAAGGCTGTTTGCACAATTGTTGATACGAATAATTTACTTATGAGAAAGTTAAATAGAATCCCAACGAATATGCTCTTTTATGATTTGGCTGTCCTAACGCTCTACTGTCCAAAAATTTGCTAAATCCTATTATATTGCTGAACTTTGCATTGCTTGATATATATATATATATATATATATATATATATATATATATATATATATAAATTAGCTGTGCATAAAACAAATTGTCCAAAATCATAATACAGATGCAGGTTCAAAATTGATATAAATTAACCCCGTGAAAAGTGCAATTTTAATATTATTGTCTTTCGTCACAAAATTAATTGAATTTCATCAAGTGATTTTTTTTTAAATAAGCATATATTTTGTAAAATATAAGCTTGGAACTTTGAATTTGTATTTCTGTTCCTGCTGACCGAATCAAGGCAACATAAATATCCACAAAATTGGTGAATATTTCAACTAAACCCCTTAGAACATAAATAGTCTTGTAAATTAATGACTTTTGTAAAATATATAAATTGGAGTTCATGAGAAAAGTAAAATGGAAAGAGTTAATCCGAAAACAGTGAAAAAACAAGGAAACAAAAAATTTGCTAGGTATATTACCCACAAAAGTTGAACGTACAAAGAAGCATTTATGCCTACCTGTGTTATGTATGTAGCGTCATGCAAAGAGTAATCAAGCTACATTTGTTCAAATAGAATTAATGGAGACAGAAAAGATGTCTAAAATACTTTACACAATTTCAATAGTCTAAGAATGTTTTTTACACTGGAGGACTACTGCTCTCAATAGTCGGAGTATGCGTATGTTAATTACGCGAAATGATCACGAATTGAAATATATCATGTTATGTCACACTTACTCGCGGCAGCAATCTTAATGTGAAAAGTTTAATTTATGTTAATTATTGGATTAGTTCTAGATAGATAAAACGAACTGGTGCTTATGGTGCACATTTGGTAGGAATGCTTGCGCTATAAATTGGCTTGAATTGAGTTATGGTCACTTACTGGCAAATCACTGTATGCATGTTTTGTAACCGGAAATGTAGCAACAATTACGGTTAATCAAAGACATTCCACAATTATGCTTAATTCAACGTAATTCACAGATTTGCCTCACTAAACATCTTGTATGTTTTCAAAAATGTCTGTTAATTGCATAACAATTGTATTCATTACGAAAATTACAAACGCTTAAATATATTTGCTAAGATTTAATCGGATATCTCTTAATATCTTGTATATATCGAGTAATACCTTACAACATATAGGGGATTTCGTATGGGGGTAGTGTAGGGCTGCTTGAAACCCTCCGATACAAAGCTGCTTAAGAAAGGTTTAGACACGTCTTTGATAAATATCTCATAAATGATCACATTCCGCTGAAGCAGGTGTTTGTTAAAAGAATCAATTATTTGAATCATTCGATTTTGTCAACATATCTATGTCAATATTAAATTCATCCTTGTCTTCATCAATTTACTTCTCCTTAACATCATCACTATAGACATCATTCTCGAAATTATTTAACAAAACAAAGTAGTCTACAAGTTATTTTAAGTTGCCATACCTACACACACACACACACACACACACAACATATATATATATATATATATATATATATATGATGCATTAAAATAAAGTCGATAAAGGGCATTTATTTCGAGATTACTAAACTTCACTTCACAATCTTTCATTTTTGTACATCCAATGTATATTTATATGCATATATATATATATATATATATATATATATATATATATATATATATATATAATGGCTTGGATGTCAAAGATCAATTGCCACTTCTCTTCAAGTCATTCATATTCTACAAGCAAACAATAAACAGGATCCAGCAACAATTACTGTAGAAATTAATTAAAAGGCTTGACACCATCAAGAAAATTACCTTTTTTGATCATACATTTGACACTGGCACCCAGAAAATTGAGCCAATTTCCCAATTCTACACAAAGCAAAATCAGAGCATTTGTATACTATATATATATATATATATATATATATATATATATATATATATCATCATCATCATCATCATCATGTCCAGCCATACAAAAGTCAAAAGTGACTAATTTTTCACTGCCATATAACTATAAGGAGCAAAAATGTATATAAGTAAATTTGGGCAAATTATTAGTGAGATTTACGAGAGAGAGAGAGAGAAGGAATACCTTGCTACTATGAGTAAATTTATCAGGATAACTCAGAGAAATGAGGTAAACTAAACCTCTCCACAACACCATTATGGCCAAGTTAGCATTCGGGCAAGGCGACATCAGCAATACAGCTTCCTTGCGGATTTCACTGTATCAACGAATAAACAATCCAAAACTGGCAGCTGGCTTTGCCCTTCTAAGAAAAGAAAGGTACGAAGATGCTTCTACTAGACATCTGCAACAATATCGCCACTGAACTCGATTCGATGCCATATCGCTAAGGGTTTCTAACCAAGAAGTATGATGCGCACAAGGACCCCATCCTGGCAGACGCGTTGGTCCTAAACTACCCAATTTGGATGTAAGTGACTTCAATTGTTTCTGCCATGTCAAAATCTGCCCACTTTGTTTCTTAAGCCAATTTGGTGCTGGATGAAGGAGCAGAGCTCTACTGGGCAATCGAAATGAGGGCATACACAAAACGTGACCGAGCCAACTAAGTTGATGGAGCCTTATCTGCTTTTCTAACGACGAGCACTTTTTGTCAATCCAAAAATACTTCTACGGATCTCAACGTTAGGGCTATACTTCTTAAACAGCGAAGATCGAATGCCTGTAAGCGTCTCGAATCGTCAACTCTAAGAGGCCAATTTTCACTAGCGTATAATAAGACTGCGCGTACAGATGCATTGTAAACACGAACGTTATGACCAATATGTTAAAAAAAGTTCGACACATGCGGTTTGTGTTCTTTGATGGCCAATCAGTACGAGCCGGTACTATGCCCTATATCAACTAAATGTTTGGTCATGTTTTTTTAACACTTTAATGGTACAAGAAATGTGCGACGGTTGGACTGTGCAATCTCCTGTACGAATGTGCAGCAAGAATTAATTAAGTTAACTTAATATGAACCTCTCAGCTATGCGAATTCTACGACATCTCACTATATGATCTATATACCAAGCCTGTAAATGGTACCAAAACAAAGACTTTCGCGATAGGGAGCCTCTACTTTGCTATACCTAAACATAATGAGTATTATAACCAATTCTGACTATTTGCTTAATCGAATCAATAAATCCTAAATTCTAGCAACATCAATTATCACATTTTGGAACATTCGCGACATTTAGATTTAATATATAATAGTTATATACTCATTTTTTCGAATAACTGATATATATTCAAATGTGTATCTGTTATTGTATTACTTATAACAAAATATTTAAACAAGACGAAAACAATATATAAAATTCGGCATTAAAAATAGTATAATCTCATTTACGCCTGGGTTTCGTGCCTATAAGGAAGTCAGCAGTAGGATTCGGTTTTTCTGTTCTACATTCATTGTATATTTGGTCAAATAATGTGGGTCACTTATATGGTAAACTTTTCGTATTTCGAATGAATAATCTCTATAAACAACTTGGCTTTTACTGTTTCTTAAGTTATGTAACTCTAACTAGTTGAGCATTTACTAAATAACACAGTCTTTTATGCTTTGAAACAAACTGTCTGCTCTGAAATTGAAAGTTAAAATGCAGTTGTATATAAATCTGATATATTATTACAGACGTAGTTTTTTAAAGACTCTTGTACGAGTTTTTTTCATTAATTTGCTGACGATCATATACAAAGATAAAATATCATTTATGTTTAATATAATTTTATTTAACAAACAGACTTTGATCAATTGGGCATTTTTTTCACATACCTCTTCCGATAGGAAGCAAAACAACAAAAATATCAAGTTCATCAGGATGCTAACCGGTCATGAACCGTTGATTAAATTTTTATAGGACGAAATTAACTTTTTTATTAACGATATTTAAATAAAAACATAAACTTATGCTACATACTTCGAACAAATGTGCTAAAATCGAATATAATTTACTTTGCTTAAATTCTTAAATCTATGTCGGGTTAAATTAGCGCCAGAAATATTTTTAATTCCCTACTCCAAGTAACGCCATTTCAACTTCCTAAAAAAATACAAAAATCATATGTTAAGTCAATTGAAAAAAATCCTCAATATATTAAATGAAAATAAAAGAAATTTATAAACGCAATGGGTATTTGTGTTATTATAATCAAGGTTGCGGTCTTGATATAAACACCTGACCCATTAATTACTTACATATGTCAGTATAAACTAAGAATTGTATAGTGTAGAAAAGGCAATTCATCCAGTAGACCGGTTTCGTCCTTATTGGGTATTTGTGTTGTAAATTAATAATTCTTTAAATCAGCGTATATGGACACAATTAATTGATTCTCGAAATTCAGATGATTTATTTATCTAAATATAAGCTATTCTTAATATTGAAAAGCAATATGTCATATAAAAATTATCAAAGCGCTCGGTAAGCTTACCACACTTGAAGAATTTAGCTCTTCATTGCAGCCACTTCAGTTCGTTCCAAAAGTTTAAAATGACTTACGCTTTCAAAACCTGTTTTGAATCAGATTTTTGGTCAAAAGAATTTCGAAACAACAAATATAATTATTCGTATAACCTTTGTTTTTAACTTGTAATTTGAATTGAGAAATTAATCGTGTAGTGGAACATACTTTGTTATATATCAGGTATATACGAGACATTTCATAAAAGGCGAAGCGAAAAAATTTACAGAATTATGTTTAATCCTTGTACAATTTTCTTATGTTCATTAACTCGCGGTTACAATATGTAGCAATTAGGAGCTTTCAAAATGCGCTACTTCTTTATATTTATTTCTAATAATTTCGCTTGGCTTGGAATGTAATGTTTATAAACTGTGTTCCTAAATTGAAAAAAATTGTAACCGTTGCCAATTATGTTTAATCTGAAATTACTTAAATACGCTTCTTAAGCATACGGCAACTACATTCTAAATATCGTACAGAATAGCTATTGCAATTCTAGATTATTGGATTGCATAGAGCTTATCATTTATCTTTATGGTTAGTAAGTGTGTTGTTGTTTAAATAAAAATTACGCAACAATAAGCAATTGCGCAACATTTCATTCAAAACTCGCACGTTTGCTCTCCTGATGTGGTATTTAAGATAACTGTCAATCGCAATAACAGAAATGAGTTAGCCACATAGGAAGCTCTGAGAATAAAAAAACGTATTCTAATATATGCAAGCACAAAAAGTGTGTTTGAAAATAGAGCGTGCACTGGAGGTGATACGTGCCACTGATCGATTGTTCTCTTATTTCACACTCACTCTTCGTTTAAATTTTCATTTTTTCGACATGAATATGTGTAAATATTATTTATAATATATATTCATATTCATACATGCATTTACATATATATATATATATATATATATATATATATATATATCCATAAGTAGATATCGGAGGAGAAAATTTGAAAGGAACGGATTTTGTATATGATAAAATAATTTTTATCTTTGAACGTGAAAAAACATCAGTTTTGTTTTATGAAGCCTGCTTATTTTAATCTTTCGCGTATACAAAACTTTAGCGTATCTATAAAATTATACTACTATATATCGTGTTTTGGTTCAATACAGCCAAATAACCTCTTTTGTGACCAGAAGGATAAACCGAAGGCAGCATGAACGGAAAGTATAATCTTATGCACATTCGTTTCGTGCTTACTGGCGACTCATCAGTAGGAGCCGGTATTACGCCCTTTAACCACTATATATTTTGGTGAAGAATGTGGGATAATAGGACGGTACAATCTCCTAGGTGATTGTACTGTCCTATTATTCCACGTTCTCCACTCTAATATATAGTGGTTAAAGGACGTAGTAACGGCTCCTACTGATGAGTCGCCAGTAAGCACGAAACGAAAGTGCATGAGATTATACTTTCCGTTCATGCTGCGTTTGGTTTATCCTTCTGGTCACAACTGAACTAATTTGTTACTAGTTTCGCACCACCTAATACATACTTGCATATATATTAGCTCTCCGCAACAAACAGTATTTAACCTCTTTTGTTGTTGCTTATAAATCAAGTGTGCTTTAAACACCCTTTAGATCTTAATCAGTTGTTCGCATTAAAATTCTTTAGAACAGATTTTCTTTATTCTTTAGGAAAAATTGCGTATCCAATTTAATTTTTAAGAAATTTCTGCTTCGCTTTGCCAAAATATGGACAGTCCAGTCTATCTCCTCTCGGTATGTTTACTTTTTTATATTTCATCATCCAATCTCAATATTAGAAAATCAAGAAAATATTGTGCGTTTTCTTTAGTTTTCACACCCGCAAAGTAAATATAAGATGTTCTACATTATAAAACTTTAACAACATTAACAATAATTGTTTGCGCGGTTGGTGTTAGCAATTTTTTATACCAAGTTTGCGAGCTTGAATTGAACACCAATCCCATTGTATTTAACCAGTCGTCGAACAACATAACAAAACTACCGCCAGTCGCAACGCACCGATGCATTTCGAACTTCCATGACCATCATCAGAGTACGACGGCAAACTGACCACCGACTAATTTTACTTTCCATATATATGCAATGCGGTTTGATCCTCGCTAGTCAGTTTGCGATTTCTCGTGGTCACATGGAATTTTCACGTCTAACAAAGGATCAGGTGTTTTATTCGTTAAGCTGATAATTATAGTCAGCTTCTAAAGGCATAATAATTGCTCGACAAAAAAATCAAGCAGGAAAACAAAAAAAGTTTCACGAATTTTCAGAAAACATAACAGAACTTTTAAATTTAATCAATGTAGCAAAACCGATTGAAACCAACCTTACAAGTCTTAATTGAAAAAAAGACATCATTAGTATATAAATCATAATGAACTACTCCATCGAGGTCAATTCTATTACAAATCAACGCACCGCAATACATACAAGTAAAGATTCTCAGCTATGTAATGAAATCAATAAGAAATTGTAAAAATAAATACCATGTCCTAAACTTATCCAAAATTTTAGATAAATTACAAGACAAAAATATCTTTGTCATCATAATGCCCTCCATTTCTCAAAAATTTGTAAAAAGCTCCATTTAAAACAAACGCCCATTATTCGTGATCTTATTCAGAATATAATAGCAAATTTTCCATTAAACTTTACAAGTCTACTTGATCTCATTTTAGAAGAGAAAACAATCAATTGACCTTTAAATTGTATTTGTTACCGTTGACTCCATTATATAGCCTTATGAATCCGCATTGCGATACTCCTAGCTGATGTGGATATCTTTCATATGAAGCGAACGCGTCTGAAGAATAATGTTGACTAATACACCGTTATAAGTTATATAGATATTGTTATATTGTATATCAAAGCAACTTTGGACTAAGAAGAATTCCTGAAATCAGCCATTGACACCGAATCAGAGATCAGAATGACTCCAGAGATAAAGAAATTAAGCTCGCGTTCCTTCTTCCACATCAAAACTATTTGAAATTTAATTGTAACCTCACACGGACAACACGCCATAAAATACGATTACAAGGCAAAACATTTTTTTAGCACAGCTGTACACCAAAATCCTACAAAAGATTTTGTTTAACAATCCAACGAACCAAATCATTACGAGCCGACCTATCAGCTATAATAATGTTAGGTTGGTTAAAATGGAATTTGGAAGAAAATTTTCCTACTGCAAACTTTAATAGCAACTTTTACGCTCACAACAATCATAAGGATTGATGAGAAATGATCAATTGAAAATTCTGTCCGAATTCAGATATATGTATATTGGGTCATATTATATTTATGAAATTTTATTTAATCAATCTACTACACTAATATTACTGAAGAAATTAATTTCAAAAGGCGTAGCTTTGTAAGTACACATATTTCTTTGGAGTAGGTAAAAATGCAGCGCGAAAACATTTTAACGAATATATTTGTTATATAGATAACGAAAATAGGGTAATTATTGTATATATGAGAAATTATTACAATAAAACCAAGAAATTATCCTGAAAATTCCAATACGCTATCAACATAATACTGCATTATCCAAGCCTCGACTCAACACATTCGGCAATAATAGTCCAGTGTTCAGCCAAACTCGACCATCCACAAGAACAGCATCAACAAAATTTCCCCGATCAGGCAACATACTGAACTCTAAACACACATATATACAAATTACATTCTACGAATTAGATAACTTAACATATTTATCGCAGGTATAAAGTGTAAAATAAGCCCTTACGCCTTAATAAAGTTACTCTTTATTAATTAATGTTTTGTTGTAAAACGGTTTCGGTGATAATATTTATTTGCAACAACATTTAGTGTCAATTTTTTTCGGGCTACAGAAATTCTGACAAGTTACTAATTATTACAATGGTCAAAGTTGCCAATTTGAGATAAACATCAATTCCGTTATATTTTTTCAGAATAAACGAAACATTGCACGCGATAGCAAAGACGAATCATTTAGCTATCCTGCTTATTTCTTATTGGGACCTCATAAAATATTTTCAAAAAATGGGCTGAGGGCAGACTCGACCCCGAGCGCATCTTCTTTAGAGAGTAGGGCTTTATCCATAGCGACACATTTCACAGATTAAGGGCAATGTTCAACAATATATGTTGAATAGATTTTTCGTTATCCGTTAGTTAATGTGGTACTTATATGACATCGTTTTGTACCTACAGTTTCAACTTGTCACGCACAATTTTACGTAATATAACAGAAGGATGCTATCTAGAGAAGTTTGTAAATAAATCAAATTTATTTTGATGTGCGACAGAGTGGAGCAGTGTATAGAGTTCTAGACCCTAACAGAAATGCACCTCAGGTATAATATTATTGTTGTTTATCTCAAGTTCGCAACCTCGATTCAAATAATTATTATTACCTTCTGCGCAATATATTAATGTATTATTCTATAACAAATTGAGGCAATATCACTACTTGAAGTGGTGTAGTACCTAGATTTAATCACAGTTTTGGCGTTGCGTGTTGGAAATTTAGGTCGAAAGAGATGCTACAGGCTCCAGCTAAAGGACAATCTAACCAAAATCAAAGTCAGTATATAGTTAAAAATTAAGTTAAGATTAGGTTTGAATTGTGCAGTGGATATGGTCATAGACTCCAAGGCAAAAGTGCTAGATTCCGAACTCCATCCGCCGCAAAATTCTCGACATTATTTGAGGAGTTTCCGGTAAATACGAAACTGGTCAATTGGACGAATTTGCTTGAGCTACCTAATACAAAGCTTAGTTTATACTGACAAATATATATATATATATATATATATATATATATATATATACAAATATATATAAGAACAGTTTCGTCCTCACCTTATTCTCAAGTATCCACAAATGGGCATAACTTTATATAGAAATTGAAAGGCAAAACAAGATAGAAAAATGTTGACATGAAGGAAGTGTGAAATATGGGAATAAACAATCAGTTGAGCGAGGCAACTTTCATGTCAAGCTCAATGCCTGAACATTCTTCTTTTTCTTGCACAAATCCGGCTGCAACTTGTTTATCCATAAAAATTCGTATGTGGCTAACTCTCTTCTGTTATTGCATTTAGCAATTATCATGAATGTTACGTATGACGTGTTGCGCAATTGCTGATTCTTATAAATCATTCGATTTATAGCAAGCGTTTAAGTTACACTTTTCTCTCATTCCAGTAATTAATCGTATAGTCGATCGAACTACGTAAGTTGATCGACAAATTGCGCATGTTTATTAATAAATAATATTTTATGTAGAATATATATATATATATATATATATATATATATATCTGGGGTTAGTGTCTATCTGACGGTCGCAACCTTAAGCTAATTAGCTCTCATTACTTCCTGCGAAAAGAGTGATTTTTTAAGTTTTTGTTTGTTACGTAATATGTATGGAATTTCACAAATTGACGAATTGCACTTATCATGTTTTGAAAACACTGTGTAAATATGCATTCAAATACTTTTCTAGCATTTACGAAATCGTGCTAATCAATGCACACATGTAGATACGTAAAGTTGCGCATGCATATTTATATAGAAATAAACTCGGATATATGCATATATAGCAATTTGTGGCTAAATACATGCGTACAGATTTCGCTTTCGTTTTTCACAAACACAGTATAAACACAGGTATATAGACTCAATTGCTCACTTTTGATTAGATTAGCCATTTTGTTCAGATAACTAATCCTAAGATCTCTGTTAACTGTTGTTTTATTCCAATTCGAAATTGTAACACATAGTCACATCTCTGTAAATTTACGTATATATATATATATATATATATATATATATATATATATATATATATATATATATATATATATATATATATATATATATGTATATATATATACAAATGTACGCATTTAAAACAAAACAAGAAAACTTTCTAGTGTACAGATTTTTAGGTATTTTGTTAAGTTTCATTCTCGTGCCAGTTAAAATTGTGCATTTTTAAATACCCATTAGTTCAATAATTAAAACAAAATGTTACACGATCATGTTATCGATAAATAACCAAATAATTATTGGTAAAACAATACACCTTGGATGCTTTTTCGCAAAGATATTTACGCCTAGTGAGGATGGTTAATTTTTGTAAAAAATAATTATTAGGTGGCCAAAACAATTTCCCAAAAGAAACGAAATTAATTTTTCTACTTCATATTTCCCGGATTATAATATGATCAAGCCTTCTGTTTTTTATTATTGATCGCCAATGCCCTTTATTTAAGCACAGCAGAAAAATCACCGCAGCAATGAACGCGAATCTAATTGACTAAAACTGAAAATGTTGACCAAAATATCACTTAAAGAATAAAAAGAACAGAACTATGTGGGTGAGTGTTAGAAAACTAATTCTACACGAAAGTAATATTTTCAACATAAAAGGTGGATGCTGAGGGTCTTCTGAATAGTAATAAATAATATAGTTAGTTGGTCTTGCTATCAGGAAATGAGAGTAGACAGCTACAGGTATAGAGAGTTATCCTCAAACGCATAGAAATACCAAAAGCTTTCAGTATAGGAGAGCGTGAAGTGAACAAAAAAATCGAGAAAGAAACAAATCGATGTGATTGCGTAAAATGCGTAAAAAATTAGGCCTACTTACGGAAGAATAATAAATATATGCATATAAAGTGAAATAATAATTCATTGAAGTCATATTATTAGAGAAAATGCTTGCAATTAGGAAGAATGAACCGATGCAGAGTCACAAGTTTAATGCAGTGGTACCTCGACATACGAGTTGAATTCCTTCTAGAACCGAGCTCGTAAGTCAATCAGCTCGTATCTAAAACGAATTTCTCCCTTTTAAAATAACTGAATTAGCTTTAATCCGTTGATGAACTATGAAAAAACCCAGACCCATTGTTAATTGTGAATAAAGATATGTTTTTAAATAACAAACAAACATGTATAATTAACATATACATAACAAAATATGAAATAAAGAAATAAGAGCTTTTTAGCATAATAGTCTTACTTTGGAAACAAACAAGTGCGGCTAACGAAGGTGAACGACAAGGAGGAGGGAGGAGGAAGGGATGAGGGCATTCTAGACACGTACGAGAACGGCGCTTTTTTAGAATCAAAATTATTTTCGTAACCTTAAAACTTAAACTACGCCTTCCTTATTTCAAATGAAAGAAAAAACTTTAAAAAAGCACTTAACTTTAAACATACAGTTCAATCACTCGTATGCCACGCTCATGTTTTTCTATTATTTCTTGCTTTAGTTCTATCGATATCATCCGCTTCTACCTGTCACCATTGCCTTTATCACTCACTTTCTTCGACCCCATGCAAACATACAAAAAAGTTCAGTAATCACGCGAAAATCAAGCAAAAAATGGTACAGCGCACAAGATACACTTCGATTCAAGCGGGTAACACGTGCGAGTGAGCGAGAGATTCTCTCGGATGATGCTCGACCCTGCGCGCCAACTAGCGGGACGCTCCGGAAAAATGGATCGTATCTTGAACGAAAATATAGCTCGAGCTCCGGCTCGTATCTCAAGAAACTCGCATCGTATCTCGAGATACCACTGTTTAAGAGTTTATTATAAAATGAAGCCGAATTTGTCAACAATTCTACTAAAATTTAATTATCTATCTATCGAAATTTAAAACAAATGATTCTTCTTGTATTCTTTTCCATCTAATAGACAATTTCTCATATAATAATTTGCCTTAAGATTTTTAAATTGCCAATAAAATCATAACATTACTCCTAGATTTTATATGGATTAATTCCATAATTGATCTGGCTTATCTACTACAGTTAAATATGGAGAGACATCTGCTAACATTGAAATCTATTTGTTGTTCGGATTTTCGCGGGTGCGTAACTAAAATGGACCGTTGAATTTGTCAATATTTTCATGCTATTTTTAATTATCCTCTTATATTGTCTGGACGCATTTTAACCAACACATACATAAAAGTGCATCGTTTGGAAGGTGTTGTATTTAATTTTGACATATGAAATGACTCGATTTTGTCGTTGTTGTAATAAAACTTGGTTTTTAAGTTGAGTGTTTGCTTCCATACAGCATTGGTGTTATATATTCTAATCAATTTTTAATGTGCTACGACCGTGTTCATAAGGTTACCTTTAATATGGTTCTGCTTTACTTGTACCAACTCGAAGTCAAATTTCTGTATTAATTCCCTACTTGTTTTTTCTAATTTCTACTTCGAATATAATACTCCTTGAATATTATATTATCGTGTTATTTCATCTTGTATCTATTTAGAAATCGTTATTTTACGATTTCGTTTTAACATAGATTTTTTAATCTTTACTTTTACACTATAGGGCCGACACTAGTATAAATAAATAAATGATTCAAGAATAAATATCATTCCAATAGCTATCCTTTTAGAATATCAGGATATTCCGTCTCGATGTAGAATCAACAAATACTCAAACCTCCATTGATTTGTTTCCAAATAGAACATCAAAAACTAAGCATTGTATTTTGCAGAAAAGAAAACACATTCAGTAGGCCGCTTTCTAGATTATTTAATGTTTTGCTTATACTGACAAATATTTGTATATATTGGGACTGGCGATTATATCAAGATGGCAATCTTGATTAATCAAATGAAATCACTGTCCGCGCAACCAATGTTTGTTTGTTTATAGTACAGCAAAAAACTATTTTGTTCGCCAAATTGAGAAAACTTTTCCTTCTCTGTCATCATGTTGCCGGTTAATAAAGAAATTATCAAGTATCATTAAAAATATATTTCATTTGAGTGGTGACGGTACCAATAGGATATTTTTTAACTCTGCCAAAGCACTCCAAATCACTCCAATATAAATATCGGAATTTGCTGTTTATAAGTATTTGAAGAAATACAATAAAGCTGGAGCTCTGATGTTTGTAAACAAATATAAAATATTTAAGTTAATAAACTGCCACAAAATGCTAAACGGTATTGCTGATAGATTTTTAGTAATGAATGATCTGAACTGATTGAAGCTCTCTAAATTCTAAAACAAAGAAATTTTGACACCGTATAAGGAGAAGAAATTTAGACACTTAAAATTACCCAAATCGGGTGTCAACATGAACATGGACTGATATTAATTGCAGTGAATATAAATACCTCTGTCTGAAAGATTAGTTGTCTTATACCACAACTACAATTTCCATGTTTGCGGAATTTGAAATAACTGTTTAATGACTCTGATTATGTTTCTAGAAAGGAATTCAGCAAAGTTCATGTCGAGTTTTAAATCAAAATAAATAGTCTCTTGCAGACTATGAAGCATTGAATGTCAAAATGTAGCTTAAAAGAGATGTGAAAACAATGACACGCTTATATATCAATATACATGCATATATATATATGTATTTATATATATATATATATATATATATATATATTTAATTAAAGTCTGATGACAGGATTTTGATTATATATGTTGCCAGTATAAACCAAAAATTTCATCAGAGAGAATAGGCAATTCATCAAATAGACCGATTTCATCGCCATTTGTTATTCGTCAAGTGCTGTTCAGAACTAACCAGGAAGGGCTCTTCAACCAAAACCCATTCGTTTTTGATTCTAGGACTCTGCTCCATGCATCACTATAGTTATACTCTGCACGCAATTTTAACTCGTATGCCAATGTATGCTTTTAGTTAACCGTTCCTTTTGATTGAACCTAAATTAAATTTCATACGACCTGAAGTACCATCAAGCCCCCCAATAAATATCATGATATAACTGACACCATTCCAGTTTAGAAGTTATTTTCAAATGAAGTATAATGTAATTATTTTGAGTTTATACATATTTATATATATTTGAGTGTTTACCGAATAAACCAAATATTGCATTCGATAACAAAGACGAAGTCATATTACAACTTCTACTTTTAGTTGGCCTTACCTTCATTTGAAACCTGTCTGGTATCTATTTAAACCTGAAGCATTAAATAGCAAATCACGTGTTTTCTTTTGCATAAACTCTGGGAAAATTGGCTAGTTAAAATACCAGGTCTTAAGAGATTCCAAAAGGATTCCAATTGAAAGTCCTGTCCGTGTCAACTTCTCAACAGTACTTGAAGTGTTCCCAATATGGATGAAACCGATCTACTTGATTACTTACCTTTACTCTCTGATGTTATTTTCAGTTGATTATGAAAATATACATATAATAGAAATATTACTACTAGATTTCATGTCTATGTTACTTCCCCAAGTATAATAGTATTTGTTGAATACTGACAGATCGGGGGTTGTTAGTTAGAAATTCAGGTATTAAAAGATTCTAAATAGATTAAGACCAGCCAAAAAACGAAGATTGTACACGATTAAAAATTGTTAGCAGTTTGAAGCAGAGTTGTCGCAGTGAATAGTCCCAGATTCCTGAGCAAGTGTTCACCGGTTTGAGCCCCGTCAACTAAAAATTCAAGACAGTATTTGACGATTTCACAATAAGGAAGAGATCAATTTAATGGATGAGTTGTAGTAACGTGTTTCTCTGATAACTTTTGCAACAAATTTTGGGACTATAAATCAATAAGCCCTCAAAAGTTAAAGGTATCGTTAAGATAACAAATTACTACGCACATGATAATTACAAGAGTACTCTACTTATAACGAATTATTTGATTTCTTAAAATGTATCTTAATTAATAAAATAATGTGTTACCTGGAAAACTATTGAGTGTCGCAGTCCATTATTAAAGACACGTACTGATAAAACCACAGTTCATTCCATGATCTCAAGATTTTAATAATATTTCAATTAATTTTAATTTTTTAGCAAAAATCTATTCAAGCGTTGGATAGATTATGGATAAATCATCAATATAGGCAAAACAAAAAATTTCACATTTTTTAATTGGACATTAAAATTAGAGTGGTCAAATTTTAAAAGCAACATTAAATCAGAAAATTTATACAAAAAAGTAGTATTTGAAATCTCAGCAATACCTTAGTGATGATTAAATTCATTAAATTGTGGTAAAAAAGTTAAATTATCCTAAAATTATATTATAACATGAAATAAAAATTATTTTATTTGTCCAATAATATAAAAACGAAAATGCTATTAGAGACGTTATTTATTTTTTAAATATACTGCAACACTATAATCAAAATTTACTTTTAAAATTGTTATCGATTCACCGAAATATTTCCGTATCTAAATTAAGTATGGCTTAATGCTTTCTCCAAGACTAAATGACGTTAAAGAACGAAAGCCCTCGCATGTAATATTTGGTAATATTTCATGAAGTATAAGACTTAAGTTAATTTTTACTGCAGTATTTATTATTTAAACTCTATAGATTTGATCCGAGGTGATTCTCTATATATCATACCAATCCGTTAGCAATTACATGCCAAATTATATTGGCTTTCTTCCTTGTTTATACTGATTTCATTCCCTTACTGAAAGACAAGCTTGATCCGATTATACTGACGGTATTTTCGTGATTTTTTCATGTTTCTACCTCTTGGATCTTGATCGGTAGAACAGTTTCTCGTACAAAAACTATTTCAAATTCCTAAAGTGTGCCTTATCTATTCCGGATATCTCAATTTTTACACTATTCGCTAAATAAATTTTAACAAATTACGCATTTGCTTTAATGCAGTTCTAATGATTAAATGCACTGCTGATGTGCTACATTCTCTATCTAAACTTAAATCTGGTATTACCGAAAACATGAAGTAACCTTTAATTTCTTATAGATCAATTTACCCGAGTATCAGTTCCAATCGTATGCCTTTGGAGATTGAGCTGCAATAAAATTCACAGTACCGTTACCTTTACAAACATAAAAGTGAAATTTATAACGTACTAAACCACTTTTCTTCTCACGAAACTATAAATAAACACAAATTCTAACATATATATATATATATATATATATATATATATATATATATATATATAAAAGAAGACAAGTAAAACTGAACGAAAAAACGAGGAATGACCTCATAACCTTCAGTTTGGAACTAATAGGAAGAAATTTGTCATCCATTTATTATTTCCAGTTTGTGATGGCTAAATCATTCCAACTACTTTGAAAATAATAGAAAGCAATAATGTTAAACACATTAATAAATGATATAAAACCTGGAGTTTTAGGTGAGTTAATTCTGATTGCCTTTGATACAATAGTGCTCCACATATTACGCCAACAGAATGGTCAGCTATTATTGGAAGCAATAGCGATGAGCAAAAAAGATGGAATTCATGCTTTAGGTAAACGCGGTTTTGATTTGGAGGCAGATATTTAAACAAACAGGCGACTTAGAAACAGTCAGACATGGGTACAAAAACTTTTATACGGCTACTGTGCTTCAGCAGGACACAAATATAATAAAATTTTAATGCGTTGAATAGCATGCAACGGAGAATCATCATTTAAATGCGTTACAGGATATCAGCATAAATTCCGAAATCAAAATAACGTGTCGATAGTAGGGAAGACGTTGGTTTAATGAAAAAATCCGTCTACATATACAAGATGGAGAAGGCTTTGAGTGATGATATAACATTTTTGCCTATAGGATGTACGTCAGCTGAAATAGTCCTAGTTTAGCTTAAGTTAAAAGATGAAATTAAAATCGTAATCAATACCGGTTTCATTTGAAGAATCTTTGCAAAGAAGCTCAAAGCAGTTTAATTATCTACCCAAACGATTAATGGGCTGACAATGAAATTAAAATAAAATAGTTAGTCGCATAATTCTGTCGCTACATTGGATTTATTCGTTTGCAGATTAATTTGAGTTTGCTAACAAAATTAAAAGCAACAGTAAGTTGCCCTTATGTATGACGTCTTATTTTACAAATTTGCCAAATGCAAAAATCTATTGGTATTTTGGTTCAAGCAATAAACCAGAACAATTTGTCGTCCCGGATCTCAGGTCATATGTATTTTTTGTGTACGGAAGTCTTACAAATTCTTTATAAGTGAAGCCTTCTTAGACTGGATGATGGTGTGCAAATGGACAGCCCTTATCTCCATTTTTAGCCTATTTTGAAAGCACATAACTAATGAGTTACAAATAAATGATTACAATAGATGCGCTGTGATGATGGAATTTTCCGCGGGTTTAAAATAGGTCCCAGTCACGAACTCTGCTACGATATTTGGCAACAATTCACAGAATTTTCACTTTTACTCCAAAACCTAAGAAAGACGATTGCCTAGAGTTCTTTTGTGCGCAAATCTTCAAAAAGTTTAATAACAAATTTGAAAGGACAAAGCGGTTAAAGGAGATGTACGTTTCCGATGCATTGATTCGATTAAAATTATTAAATTTTTGAATGGATAGGTATTAATTAAGTATAAAATGAAATATAAAAGATCAAACTTTTACGATGCGATGGCAAGTAAATTAAATATACAATTATTAGAATATTATGTGGACTCGGATTCTGAACATGGTAACACACTCATACAAGTTGATACAGTTTCATCCAGAGTGTCCTGTTTAATTTTCATAAACATGTTAACATATTTAGGTCTATTGTCGAAGTCCAGCACTCCCTATGTGATAGAATAAGAAAATTTCCTTACTTCTTAAATCAGACACTGATGAATACTTGTAAGTTGTTTAAAGTCAATGATAAATTTGTACTAGAAGAAGATGATAGGTTAGCGAACCGAGTAGTGGCATCAATTTGACCAAATATAACCGATATCGATGGCCTTAGATTGTTTTGATTATGATGAGTTGATCACTTTTTAAGATATTTCCCAGCAACACCTGTTTCAAACGATACATTATTTCTCATTTTAAAGGAATTTTAAAAATATTTCAATTTAGAAAGGTAAATGAAGTATGTTCTACTTTCCCAATTAATAAAAAGTTCTCTTCCTGTAGTTCTTTTATAATCAAATCAAAATCGTAGTTGAATTTTATAAATGATTTTTAAATGTTTTATGTGCATAGTAGAAACATTAATGCAATTATTGTTTAAGGTTTTGCGTTGTTCATCTTTCTCATCACCATTTCTTTAATAGTGATGAGAACAATTATTCCATTATGTATACCACTGTCGAATTTGCATGGATGTAAGATAAATTTCGTGAATCACGTGAAGCAAAAACGATTTGATTTAATGATTAATATCTAAAAATTAAAGTTTATAACGCATTTGAAATGTAAACCAAACCGAAAATTTAAACGAGAATGAAGTTGGAAACTAGCAGACATGCTTTCTTTGCCTAAATAAATAAGGCTGAAATTCACTCATTTGTATTTTCTTCCAAATTTCTAGCATGTTTCCGTTATTGCATTTCGTATCTTAAAAGCATTGTCAGGTGAACATATCTGTGAGATTTTAATAATTTGTTGAGAAAACGACGACAAATATATCTACATGGATTTGAAACGTTCGTCTAAATTGAGATGTACCTTTATAGATCATCATAAGTGTCGTCAATTTTTGTACTAGTAATTTAAATTGAGAATAAGATTTTGTTTTGAAAATAATTTTGTACATAAAGCACGTCCAGAAAAAACGGTTTAATCATAATTTTCTTTTCACTAGAACCTAACTACACAACGATCATTTTAATTCATATGGTATAATTTAAAAGCAAAAGGTATTACGTAGGATTAAGAATATAAATTATGGGTCTAAAAATCAGCGAATTAGAAATTTAGAGGATTGTATAGTTGCAAATGATCAGTCCAGTATCGTTTATTTAAACAGTTGCAATAGCTTCGCATTACGCTATGGAAGACAGGCTTGTCAATTAGTAAAGCTTTGCATACAAAATCATTAAAGATTAAATATGGCTGGCAAAGTGGAGTATTTTTCTACAATAGCGAAACAAGTTGTCATTAAAAATCACACTGCAAACCTTCCAGATTTCGCTTTACTTCCAAAGCAACATTCAAAAATCGCGCTCTGAATCATAAAACAGAAATATACAACAAAATTAGAAAGAGGCAATTTCTTTTTCGTCGAAACTCAACTCCGCTTTCATTTTTTGGGACTTTGTATAAAAGGAAAATTAAGTTGTATTACATGCATAAATTTTTAAAAAAACCTCATAATCAGCAAGATTCGCGCACACGTATACACACAAACAGTTCGTAAGTCTATGTTTAAATAAACAAAATTCATTATTTTGTTTAGCAGAGGATTAAAGATGTTGCATAAACTCGCTTACACAGTGCGCAATTTTATTACATTTTATAGGCAGAATAAAAACGGACAATCGCCTGATTTGGAGTGTGATTTTTATGAACTATGTGCCCACAGTTTGCGGTAGCGTTCACCACTCTGCCAGCTATGTTAGCTTTAAATTTCTCTTGAATTTGCGCATTTATTAATCAGCCAGTCCGCTATCTATTGCACATCGATCGAGTACAGCATTTATTTTAATAAATAATTTTGAACTATTCGATTTCAGAGGCGCAATCTTTTACACGTCAGTTCATTAAATGATTTGATGTATCAATATACATCCAATGTGTATTTTAAAACAAAGAATTTATTGCAATTTTATCTCTTCCAGGAAATAGTCAGAATCGTGCATCCTCCATAACAGGTAAACTGACATGTATCAGCGGTTGGTAGGTTAGAGCTTTATTGATTTTTTTATCACTGTATATAATTTATCATTGTCTAAGCATATCTTTCGGGATACGTGTTTTTCTATGAATTTGGCTTGAACACCAAAAGTAATTGGAATTGAAATACCTCGGCACGGATTTATTTCTATTCATTAGAGTAAAATGCTAATCTAGTTTTACTTTTTCGAAACTGGGATAGCACTGCGGAAATGGATTTAAAGTCTAATCCGAATTGGCGTCAGCATATGTTTCTTTTTAGACTACTACCTTCCTGTCCCAAACGCAATATGTCAATGAAATACATTGCGTTAGACTAAGGGATGTTGCATGTGCAAATGAACTATCTTCAATTATAATTACCAGATGGTCATCTATATACTTCGTGTTATGTTGACATATTTTTTTAAATAATTCGTTGTTTCAATATTTGCAGATAGAAACTTACTTTGTCAACTATAATGGACTTATTAAGAACTGTCCATCGCCACACTATTTGCCTGCGTTAAATATTGAAAAATGACAAAAAATTGAACATCTTTAGTGTATTTAATAATGAGAGTGGTAAAATAAATAATGTTAGTGGTAAACACTCACAGCACAAATTGTAGGAGAACTAAAAACAATGCTAGAGCCAGTGTACATTTAAATATCAAACTATTGTGTCCACGATAATTGTGACATTGTAAATAAGGTGAGCTTGTTCAATGTCAACAATAAAAAGCCTTAGTTTTTTTGTCAGACATTTTATTACAAGCATCCTAATTGACAAAATAATCAACTATTTTTTATCATGGATGCGAGGTAGAGATTAAAAAAACCGCATTGTACATTTATTTCTGAGAATAAACTAAGCATTTTTTTGTGGTTGCAAAGGCAATACATCCAGGAGACCATTGACCACCTTGCCGGGAACTTATCACATACTGTACAAAACCAATCGTTATTGTATAAATGAAAATTATGTGCAGTTTCAGAATCAGAAAAAAGTGTACACCTATTCGAGCCCAAGCTCAGACAAAAGGTTGTGTAGTATTTGAAAAGATCTAAATTAGGCCGAAACCGGTCTACTTGATGCATTATAGAACGCATAGTTGGTACTGACGAATATATATACATATATATATATATATATATATATATATATATATATATATATATATATATATGTATAAATATGTCTGTGCATGTGTATAACGAAATTTGGTAAATTCCAAAATGGCAGTTTTGATTAAAAATTCTTTGTCTAAACTCGCGCAATCAATGGTTGTTTAATTACATAAATCTTAAATTTAAAGCAACTTCTCGTTGAGGTGTGGTGTCTTTACTTTAACCACAGGTTTGAGGTGGCCAGTTGAAATTTTATGCACAATAGGATGTCAAATAATAGCTTCTTCTGCAGGAAAGGTTAAGCAAAAATATAGGTTGGGATTTAATTGAAAATTGCGTTTAGTTTGAGACAGGAAATCGCCGCGAATAGAGTCACAGATCCGAATATTTTGTAGGCTGGTTCGAGTCCCATCGGCTGAAAATTCTGAAAATTACTTAAAGAGGTCCAAATGAGGACGAAACTGGTCTACCGGATTAATTTCTTGTGCTACTTTATACATTGCTTTGTTTATACCGACAAGTATAAGCATAGTCAGAATAGTGTTTACATCACGATCGCAAATATGGTTTAAATAGTTGTTATGATTACCGTTTTACTGTGTACTTTCTTCGGTATTAGCCATCTATCCTACCCTACGCCTCCTCAACAACTGAACTAAATGGAAACATAGAAACTAATAACATACCTTAAGATGTCATCAAAGTGGATAACTATATTCAGTTTAATTGCGAGCAAGAAACAACTCAACTCAACGCGACGCCTTTTATTGACTAATTGCTTTTGAAGCAGTGAGAAGTTTAACTCAAACAGAAAATGTACCAAAAGAAAACGCGGTCTAGACAGTACATCGATCACCAGAATGCTGTCATAATATTAAAAAATTATAAGTTTTATACTCAATTTATCATACAGAATAAAGAATTTAACTGTTGGGAACTAGTGGTACTGAAACCACATTTATTGTAAAATGTATATTCAGAAAATTTATTTTATTAACCATTGATAGTAAACAATAAAAACAGCACTGAAGTCGTTCCAAAAAAGACGCTACATGTCAGTAAACCTTGCAAATGGGATGCACCATCCAAATTCTTTAATTGAATTACTACAGTGAGTTACCGCATGACTAACACAAGACTGATGTTTGCTTATACAACAAAACGCCAGCTTAACTTAAATGCAATAAATATGCTTCCTGTAATCGATCCGTTCATAACTGCTTATTTATTACACTGTCATTGCTGACAAGTGCGGCATGTAGGAAGAATTGGCGAATTACTGAAGTAGCGAATTCAAGAGCACTTTATACATAACACAGCTGGCAATGTTTAGATTTCTTCCGCTAAACATAAACACAAAGTTTATGAAAAACAAACTCCATATCAGGCGAACTTTCGTTTTTCCGAAGAAAAAAAAATGAAAAATTGATAGTTACAGGCGAAATTGTTTTAGTCAGCACCTGTAATCCTCTGCTAATTAAAAAAAATGTTGTTTATAAATGATTTCAATATGAGCTAGTGAATTATTTTTTCCGTGTGTGTGTGTGTGTGTGTGTGTGTGTGCATTTCCAAATGGCTGATCTTCTGTTGCATAATTCATGCATTTGGCCAAAATTCATCTTGCATTTACAAATTAACAACATAGCACAAGAATCTAAGTAGGATTTGAGTTTTCGTGGAAACAAAATTGCCACGTTCTATCTGACAATAAAGTTATTTATCAATTTAAATTGTGAATGGTCTTTAGCTCCAGTTGATCACCCATTTGTCAATCGTCCTTTGTACTCGGATACACGGTAATCATCATTTACAATACTTAAACTATTCACGAACTGACGCATATTAAAATTCAATGCTCACGAATGCAAACTGACTAACGAGGTTTACAGCGAAACATTTATCAGGTGTTTTCAGCAGTACTAGTCTCATGTACATTTAATTTTATACTTTGAATTCGACATTCCATTCATGTACAACGTATGCTAGACAAATAATTTTTTAGAGTACCAGGTCAATTTTTTAATAAACTGTATTTTTTTATACTTTTTGTGTATTGTGTATGGATAATGAATACGGAACAGCAACATTATATGTGGCTAACAGAGAATGAGTAAAGTTGTGTCAGTGTTTAAATAAAAAATAAATGGATGTTCATTTCAAGTACAAAAATATAATTTTGATAATAGCTATCATCATACGAATAGTTAATATAATTGGGGAGGGGGGGAGTGAGATGAAAAAAAGTTTACTAACTGACTCCGAAGAACTTGTGCAAACGACACTCCAGTGAGGTACACCGTTCGCGAGACTCATTTAATTTAGTGTTCCATTTCTCATTTACAACACCTAAAAACTTGATTACGGTTTGATCTTTGCTTGGCAGTTTGAAGTAAGGCCAAAAATTCAAAATGGAATGACAGTACCTGTCAATACGATGTATGGATATTATTTTGATGTGTTCATAATTAAGCTTTCAAATATTGACATATTATAACTACTCTATACTACACTGATCTGCAGATTATGCTTTATGAGTTCCATGGCTTAATTCCATGTTGGTCAAATCATTAAATGTTAGACAGACGCTCTTCCGCTCCATGTTATCAACTTATTAACTGGAAAGATTCAACATTTGAATCAGTTGTTTTGAAATGAAAACAGTTGGGGGATTAAGCCATTTATGTGTTCTTTCAAAAAATAGGTAATAAAAAATATTTCACTGAAACATAACTATATACTAAACACAGGTTTGCACCTCATTGTTTAAAATGTCAATTCTCTAATAACCTGATTTAAATTTGACTAAAGTATCTGCTATTCTATATAGTTAAATCAATTTCCCATTTAATTATTTTTCAAAATGCGCATATTTGTAACAATCCTGTTTATACCCATTAATAACCGTTTTATAAGCATGCCTTAAAGATTTCATTCGAAATTTTGACAAAGAAGAAATGTAACCGTAGATAATATTAGGATATGTCCGATTGGTGTGAGTCGCTTTTAGGCCATATCGGTTTAATGAAAAATCATTTAAATTTCCTGCCAGGAGGCCTTGGCGTATTTCACCCATTTTCAAAGGCATCGCATCGGAGTTTGGAAGAACATTTTGTCACAAAGAACATGTCGTCACAAAACTGATTTCATATTCAATGGCCATGTAAATAAGCAAAGTGACCATCTCTGCACATATTATAGCTTAACTCATATGTTCATGTGCAACTTGTATCTAAAGTACTCAAAATAATTGGAGAAGTGAAAATTTGCGTCCGCTCTTTCAAACATATTTTATTCATTTCTCAAATTGTTAGTTAAGATGAACAACTGCCTAATAATTTCATCTAATGGCATTATAATATTCACATTTCAATTGCAAATAAGGCAAATATGAAACAATCATGTGTGAAATTGGAGATTAAATCTAAAACTAATGACACATTATGCAGATAAGTCATATACATGAAAAAGGATTCCGTAAAATTAACATTCCAAAGGTAACTGCTCATTGAAACAAAAATTCTTCCATTTTTGACACAACGTACTTAGGCCTAGCATATATGTTTACCCAACAGCGGCAAGTGGGCTCAATAGTTAGAGCAACAGATTGCGAAGCAGACGTGTTTTAGGTTCGAGATCTGTTATACGTAATTAACATTTACCATAAAAGACGAAAACATTATGAATTTGGTAAGTTGAAACATTGAATTTTAATTATAAATGCTTAATAAAATTATAATAGCTTTTCCAATTATTCAAAACGGTAAATTTTGGCAAAAGAGCCAACAGGAAATTATTGTGAACTATATATATTCATTTCTGCGGAGGAGTAATACAAAACATTATGCATTGACAATGTGTAGAAAGTAAATACTAACATCCAAAATGACCAGAGGGATATATGAAAAACAACATTCGATAATAGCTACAATATACTCCTTTTTTAGAGTAGCAAGTAATCAGAAATTTTGTTGGTA
>JAQBSW010002949.1:60000-92492 GCA_029291075.1 Eudiplozoon nipponicum
TATACTATTCAAATTAAAAGTTCAAATAGAAGAACATTGGAACTTAAACGACTGTTTTAAATTACTTGCTCAATATACGTCTGCAATTGCGCAACACATCGTCGATACTTCACACGCATGTTCTCCAGACGTAACATTCATAATAATTACTATACGCAAAAACACATATAAGTTAACCACATACGAAGCTTTATGGATGAACAAATTGCAGCCGGATTTGTGCAATCAGAAGAAGCATGTCCGGACGTTGAGCTTAAACTGCATAGGATGCTTGCAATTGATTGTTTGTTTCCATATTTAACACTCACCTTCTTTAAATCTTTATATTTCGTTTGGTCTTTCAATTTATATATAAAAATGTTCATTTGTAGGTAATTGAAAGGAATATTTGAAAGAAATGATTTTAGTATCTGATAAAATTTCGTTCTCTTTTTACTATAATTTTTATTAAGTCCTCTAGTATTCAAAAAGTATCTATATATATATATATATATATATATATATATATATATATATATATATATATATATATATATATATATATATATATACTTTTATTATTAAATACATTATCGTTTCATAAAAAATATTCAAAGACAATGTAAAAAAATATATATATATATGTTTAAATTTTTCATTTTCTAATTAGTTAGGTTAATTTTATTCAGTTGATCATTTTCGTCCTTATTAGGACGTCGTCAAGTATCTTCCTGTATGTGCTGTGGACGGGACTTGAACTGGGTTACATTTACTTTAATGTTCGGTACTCTTTTCACTATGCCACACCTATCGTATTCTTCACGCAATTTTCAGTTATATAAAAAATATATTTTACTTTCATGTTGAGCAGATGTTGCATCTATTTCAAAATAAATTTCCAAATGACCACATATAATCAATTATTTTAGAACTGAAATCCTGTCTACCTGAGGTAGCTCAGTGTATACAATTTCAGTCTTTGGGAAAACTTACCCCTGTTGGAGTCCCGAACACGACAAATTTTCCACATTACCATTTAGGACAGAACCGGTCTACTGGATGAATTTCATTTATTACCTTAAGTAATGCCTAATTTAAACTAAGTTATGTGTAGGTTATTAAATCTATTATATATATATATGTATATATATATATATATATATATATATATATATATATTCACTTATGAATTCTTAGCCATTTTAATGTTCAGATTTACTTTATCATCAACTTTATTGGCCGATTCCGTTTTAATTTAAAACTACACAGACTTAAATTACATTATTTTCCCGACAAAATACCAGTTTTATTTTGCCTATTAGATAATTACTAATCTGGTATAGTTATTTAAATCTTTCGATCAAAAAGACCCACCAAAGTTTTAGGCCAACCATATCACAACATGGTATATGACTGGAAATTGAGTTTAATGTGTGCAGGGATGGTGCAACGGTATGAATTGAAGACCCAAAAGAAAACGAACCCTGATTCGAGGTCCGATCGCTTCAATTGCTGACAAGCACTTGCAAGTTCTAAATAATATCAAAGTTCTTAGAAATGCTTGACGTGTTTTAACAAAATGTATACGGAAATATTACACGTACAACGTCTCTAATAATCTTTAGATGAATTACTGAAAATAATGGGCGTTTTAGACTTTTTGTATAACAAAATGCTTTTTAAAGTGTTTTTCAAAAATGATTGATATTAAGTGTTTTTGTTCAACCAGTTCATTAATTTACTTATTCAACGATCGTTTTAAAATATAAGTTCCTTCAATGCTTGTTTTCTTCTGACATTCGGAATTTCCTACTTTTAATCTACCAAATATCGTACCATTCCGTTCGATTTCTGTAGGAAGTTTATTATCCTCATTCCTTTAATGAATCTAACGTTCCTTCGGGTAACAAACGAGTTTCGTTTGCAAGTAGTCTTCCAAATAATTTACTTAGATTTTTTTTAGAAATTTGATTGGTTTACTAAGACTTTATGCTTGAATACAACTTTTAGTTCCATCAGTCGTAAGTTAACCAATTATAGTAGCCAGCTCTTGCATTAGATACTTTTAAACATTATTTATTTAAATTAAAGTTTTGACCTCGATATAAACACCAGTTCTATTATTTACCTAAACTTGTCAGTAAAAATTACGCATAGACTATTTTCGTCCTAGTTAGGAACATTCCACTTACTGTCCATCATTTTGTCGCCGACAGAACTCCAACCTGGGCACGTCTCCAACGAATTCTGTTGCTCTTACCATTGAGCCATGCATCAAGGCTTTTCCTGATTTCATTATCGTAGAACACACTGAAGTTCCTCCGTAATACACCAGGTGTTATTTTGTTATGAATATCTTCTTTTATTCGATTGCTGTTTTGAATTTTACTGTTTCTAATACATTTTGCCCACAGAAACTTACCTACTAATTATAGCAACTTGATTTGATGTAATACTAGTTATAACATTAAATCCATCTAGCCTTTCCGGATTGTGTTGGTAAAAACCAATCGGATAACGTGACGCATGCAAGTAAATTTTAACTCAAAAGCACATAAACGCAAAACGTATCTACCAAGCACAAAACGTTATATAATTTTATTTTTCTATTCTTATACATGTGCATTTAACCGTTTTTGTAAAATAGAAAACATGCAATAAATCAACGACATATAAAAGAGCATAACAGTGATGTGGGTGACAAAAGTGTTGCAATATTATAAATATTCAGTAGTAAAATTTGTAAGTTAATTTATAATTATATTTTTAGACTTATAAAGTGCATATTGTTTTCGGAATTAAATTTTACCTGCAGCTTTAATTTGTTCTACGTCAATTAATTAATGAAAAAATTAGCTTTGCAATAGTAAACTGTGCTGATACTGAATTTAAATAAAACGTAGAATTTTTTTCGAAATGTAGAATTGTGGTTTTATCGCAAGAAATGTTCCTGAGGCAAAAAGTGCTTCATTTGTCAACATATAGCTTATGTCTCTCTCTCAACGTGCTTCATATGAAATTTAAATTCCATTTAAATGACTGAGACAAAAAAATCAATATTTTCAATTTGCTCAGAATTTTGCAGAGTTTGATATGCCGTCACTAAGTTCTTCGCATATTGAACATATATTGCTATGTTACGCATTTCGCTGAATAAAATCCATTTCGTCAGTCAGAATGAATTCTTTATTGATAGATAGTCTATAAATACACTTTATGGAACCGTTTCAAAAACCACTTAATATGCGCAATTTTGATAGGATTTTGCTTTATAAGGTTGATTTGTTTTGAAAATAGACGAATATTTCACCATTGAAAAACGATATAGGAATTGTATGAAGCACGGATTTTGAGCCAGCAATATATGTCAATTTAGACTAATGGAAGCAACTTTAAGTCTCAGGGGCCAGACTTTAGCGAGATTGAAAAGAAATCGTTGGAGTGGGTGGCAGAGGAAGATTTATGCGTTTATTTCTGGTTATTTGTAACGGAATTCATAATTTCACGATTTACTTGATGCGATGTACGTCTTACCCATTAGTAGACCAGCAGGCGTTCACCTTAATGGAAGCTATCGGCTGCAAAATTTTACAAGTTTAAAAATGAAGAACTAACCGTTGTTTGTCTTTCAAAGTGAAATTGGAGGACGGGCTGAACGGAATGGCAACAGCCCCTTTGACAAGAAACCGCGTTTCATTTCTGAGCCTCAGTGGTTAGAACAGCAGAATATGGAGTAGACGTGCCCCAGGTTTGAGCCCTGGCCGCAGCCAATTGCCAAAATCACGTTAATGGTTCCCAATAAGGACGAAAACATTCTACTGGATGAATTGCCTCATCAACATTTTATTTTATACTGAAAAATGTATGTTTATAATGAGATTGATGTTTATATGAAGATCACAACCTTGAATTAAATTTTTTTTAAATTAAGCATCAGTAAAGCCAAAAGATTCGGGTCTTTCTGTTCCCGTGTGTGCGTGTGTGTGTGTGTGTGCGTGTGCATTTTTAAAACGTTAGTATAATTTGGAATGGCGTGTAAAAACTAGTTTGTTTCATCTACAAAAGGAAGTTCCAACGAGCCACAATATCACTTAAATCTAAGCAAAAAACACGCAATTTGCCTTATTTCGTTATAGGAAGTTAACGGGAATTTTTCTTATTTATAAAAATTAAATAATAACGCTGCTCAATTCTCTAACGATAGAGACGCCTAGGATGTTCTCGTTATAAATAAAATCCTCGAAAGCAGGTTGGAATGAAAGATAATAAAGCTCTTTCCTCGGAATTTTAATACACCACCACTTTACCAATGAAATTTTGCTGGAAAAAGAAAAACTTTAGCAGAACGTTAGCATTGAACTTTGTCAGGCATTGAGTTCAAATTTCAATGTGCAACTTCAACAAGATTCAATTCATATATCATGATTATACACAAACACAATTGCACCGGCTTTCATGTAAGTCTAAATAAATAAATAAATAATTACAAAAATTTTTTTTTAATTTTTGTTCAGACCCGTGTCTTCGAACATTACATAGTACATTGTTAAGTAAAAGAATGCGCCCAGAATAAATTCTAATAGGTTTATGATGGGTTTTAGCTTGCCTTTTTAGAGGAAACCTTAGAATGCTAATTACGAACATGCAGTTTCCTACATTCTTGGTTTTCGTTTCATTAAGTTAATTTTTGTAGAGACCCGTGTCTTCGAACATTACATAGTACATTGTGAAGTAAAAGAATGTGCCCAGAATAAATTGTAATAGGTTTATGATGGGTGTTAGCTTGCCTTTTTAGAGAAAACCTTAGAATGCTAATTACGAACATGCAGTTTTATACATTCTGGGTTTTCGTTTCATTAATTGAATCGGACTCAGTCTTTTGTTCATTATAACTCGTATATATTTTTCAATGTCACCAGATTGTTTGTAGCTAAATTTATATTAATCTAATTAAATCGGGTTTACGAGTTCCAGATGCATATCAGTCACAACTATATATATATATATATATATATATATATATATATATATATATATATATATTATACTGTACTAAGCAATGTTTTAAGTAGCAATGGCAATTCTATCAGTAGACTGGTTTCAATCATATTAGGAACTCCTTCAGAATTTTGCAGAGGAATGACCTCGAATTGGAACACATTTACTTGGCACTCTTGGACTCTAACAGTTGCATAAGATTTACGGAAATAAAACACATTTTTTATGTTAAAAGAGAAGAAATTAATTTTCAATATAAATTTGTTTAACATTATCTATCTCAATATATCGACAATTCATGCATGCGTTCAAATTTTATTTCAAAAATTATGTTTCTTCATTAGATCAATAATACTCCATGGAAATTAAATATTTTGAGAGACACTTTTAATCTGTATACTCTGGTTTAAGGTTAACGGATGATTGCTGGTCCTCGAGAAATCAAATGATGTATTCACAACCATTCACAATTATTCTTTATTTCATTTATAGAATACTATATATTGTCAGACTAAATTTGTTTAAAAATTGAATAGTGTGCGCTACAGCCATTGTAAACAGTTTGCGCTTCATGAAACAGAGCCCAAAGGTATTAATATTCGGTAAATAGCCGTCGAAATACTCAAATCAATATATCATTAAAGTTGTTTTTATTATAAATCAATTTTGAGTAATTTGTTTCCTTAACAGATTTATCTAAAATAAAATGTTTTGAACTGTTTTTAATAAGTCAATATAGAAATATATTTGGCTTTGAAAATATTTTTATATAATGAATGCCCAAGGAAGCATAGATGCATATTTTGTAAGTATTTACCAACTTTATTACATTTAACACATATGCTTGGATGATAGTTAGCTTTCAATTGGAAGAAACATTAATTCACATGTATATGTTTTGAATTACGTCGATTGTCGTACGGGAGCATTTGGTAATGCCACTGCACAAATGTTTTTTATTCGTTTGCGAAACTCTTAACAATGTCTATTTATTGAGTTAGCCTCCAAATAAGGAAGCATACTGACAAATATAGCTTATATTAAAATTGAAAGACTTTGTGTTGAAATGCCCCAACTTTCACAAAACGAAGAATTTTAAGCTAAACGCATACATTCAACAGAAAAATTATTTCTCATACAAAAGTGTGTTCAGTGCTCCATTAATGAAAAGTCAATCTTCTACAACATCTATCCTAATCTGATTGCCAACAGGTACAATTAAAATTGTAAATAAGGTTATATGCAGATTTCAGTGGAATTTCATCTTTCTCATTAAGAAGATGAAGTTTGGTGATAAAAGTAATCACGATAAAGTCAACTGCACATTATGTGACAGTCAAAGCACAACGCAATCTTTCGTTATTTCTGTTATTTGTCTCTTCCCATTTGTACTGTTTGTAAATCTACAGCACATGTTTACTAATTGTTCAAGCATTCAAGATATGATTTATTATGAAATTAGGTTTGCATTAACCAGTAATATATATTGTATAAGAACCATTATTAAATAATGTCCAAAACGTAAAAACATAAAATACCTTTTTTCGTCCACTTTGTGCATTTCTTCAACACATTCCCAAGAGACTTTCAAATTGTCCCAATATTAGTAATATGCTACCAGCTTTATTATGTTAAGCTTCCATTTGACCAATTCATGCTTTGGACAAATAAAAAATGAGGACCAAAAATGAAACCAATGAACTTAGAAGCCAACTCCCCTTGATTCATGACAATCAAGCCAGATCTTTGTCTGTTAAAAGAATTATACGATCACGGTCTTTGGTCAAATGTCGTAAGGCTTTCATATTAACGTTACTCAAAGGAGATTTCATTGACTTTCACGAATTTTTATATTGACTAGCTTTACGTTAAACCGGCTTTGGCTATTCATATTGTTTAATTTAAACCAGATAACTAATTGAATAGGGATCTAAACTCTGCTTCGGTTGGTATTTTATTGACTCTGTCAAGATTGATAAACGTTTTCCAGATGCGAAAAACCCTACTTTGTAGCAAAATCGGGTTTTTTTCGATAAATTTATAACAATCTTTTTCGAATAAGGCAGAGTGTTATAGTGTGAATACATCAGCCTATCAATAGTTTCTTGTCAAATTTGAAGAGACACGCAATAACAAATTGTTATAAACTTAATTTTCGCAAGTAGACGAAGTTCATTTAAAACTTCAATTGGACTTGTCAAATAAATTGAAATATTATTTAATTTCAAGTCAGAGGACTTTACACCATTATACAATAAGCCTGAATTGTCATAGTTCCTTGCGAAAGAACATGGAAACTTTTAGATTTGCAGTATTTCCTGTAAGAAACTTTTATTTATTTATAATAAATTCTAAAAACAGCAAACGTTTTTCTGGTCAAACACATATATTTTAAAAAAATTCATCGGAATTATGTTTTAGGCATTGCACACTCAGTAACAAATTAATTCAAATTTGACCAGAATGATAAACGAAATTTAACTAGAGCGGAAAGTATAATCTCAAGTACATTTTCCGCTCATGCTGAATTTCGTTTATCTTTGTGGTTTTATTTTAAATAAGTTATTTCTAAGTGCGAAAGACCTATTACATAATTGCACAAATATTAGTGTCCGAAATAAAAATTATCTTCTTCTTTGGAATTATTTTAATGAAAAGAGCTTAACTTATTGTTTTCGTAAATTATTTTCAAACATTTCAAGTTCTTTATTCATGTTAAAGTGCAGGATTGCCAAATGATCTTCCAAGGATTGCTCAGATTTTAATTCTAGATTTTCTGTTCCACCTCAATTAGGATTGTTGCATTTAGTGGACTTTGCACCGTACACATACACATTTAATAATAAAAATATCATCACTAAGCGCTATTCCAATTAATTATGTTGTTGAATTTAATTAGCTTTTCACCGGTTGTTAAATGAAGTGCATCGAAATTTGAACTTTCTTTAAATTTTTCCTCAATCAAACGTGTGCAGGAAATGTACAGCTGGGCTTACCCTACGCTAGACATCAAGAGGCAACGCTTTCAAGAATTAGCAACCCACCTAGTATGCCTAATTATTATAACGCACTGTCCATTCCCGATAATAATAACCTCACGTCATTTATTCTAACCAAGTCCCTTGCTGAACATTTTAGAAATATTTTTTTAAAAGGATTCAATAAAACAAATGAATAAATGAAGAATAACTCTTATAGAAAGCGAAAAAGGTAGCAACACATAGCAAAAGTCTAATGCAACACATGCCCAATTGTAAGAAATCATTAATGACAGGTAATTTGAAAATATAAAATCCACATGCTAAAATTTAAAGACTATAAACTAATTATGACAATTCATTTTCCCAAATTCTAAATACTCGCCACTTTCATTTGTTCACGCGATTATACACACACTCGCACACACGTTTTCTGTATTTTCTCTCAAGCTAGATTATATACATAGCACTGCATCATTTATTAATTGAATCCACCAATGAGGCTTTGCATTAAACATAAATCCCATTTTTCATTATTCGAACAATACAGCGAACGCTAGACCTTGATTTTGCCTAAAAAGGCAACTGGTTAAAAGTAATCGAATTTGTGAAATCACGATCATGGAAACTTGGTTGAAATAATGAAATACATGGTATCATCACACGCGCAATCCGCCAATTCCCAGTCTAATAATATTTTATGCAAGCGAAGAAAGGTGCAAAATTATTTTGCTCATGAATGCATCAAAATTGAGCATCAGACATTCTGTTCATACAAAACGTTTTTGAAACTTATTAGACAAGAGTAGATGTGAGAGATGCATTTATAGTTTTTAATACATTAAGCACCAATTGTGTTTTGATTCTCGTTAACCAGATTTCCGTTGTGCACAGAGGATTATCATGGAACTTCGAAACGCGTCGTTATGATCAACTTACGGTTGTTTCGCTACGTGATGTTACTGGCTACAACTAGCATAATTCTCCATTCGAGTACAGAAATTTTATACAAAATAATATTTTTTCCACTACTTGAGCCAACTCTGACGGCTTAAGTATATGAATTGATTCTATAGTGAATGATATATTAGTTCATGAATGTGGCTTCCGAACACTGTGGTAGAAATACCGCTAAATCAGCTCTAAAAATAGACAGAAAAGTAAGACCCGAGAACAAACACTGTATGTGTTGCTGCCACTCGAAACAGTTATGTCGGCTTTTTAAATTAAGTTTCCGAGCTTAAATTAAACACCAAGTCAATTGTATTTAAACAGTCCAACAACATATGAAAACTTCAGTCATACACAAGTATTGATGAGTTTCGACCTTCCATGATCATCATTAGATTACTACGGCATATTGACTAGCGAGGATCAAACCGTGAAGCATAATTAGACAGATGGATCTCACCTCTAATAGTCTTGCATACATTGTACTTGACTGGAAATGTCGGCAACACAATTTCTATGCAGCAACGAACATTAAATTTTTCACCTTTCGCCATATATATATAGGTAATACAATTACACAATAATTGATTGCACATTTGGTGTTAACAATTCTTTTAATCAAGTTTGAGTGTCCGAAGTAAACACCAATCCCATTATATTTAACCAGTGTTGTTTTATTGTACTAATTAAATACACTGGGATTGGAGCTCATTACAAGCTTGAAAACTTAATTTGAAGAACTGTTACCACCACCTGCGCAAACATTGATTGTTTAATAATTTATGTCAGTTGATATAATCTTTCTCGAACTCGATATAAACACGACCCATTAAGAAATTACACTTGTCTGTATAAACTAAGAATTATATAATTTAGAAAAGGCAATTCATCCAGTAGACCGGTTTCGTCCTTATTGGGAACTCATGATGTACCGGCCGGAATTTGCCGCGGACATAGAGCTTGAACCTGGGCACGTCTGCTTCGGAATCTGGCACTCTAAACACTGAGCCATGCTGCCGAACACTACAGATTCCGAAGCAGACGTGCCCAGTTTCGAGCCCTGTTCACGGCAAATTCTGGCCTATACATGATGAGTTCTCAATAAGAACGAAACCGGTCTACTGGCTGAATTGCCTTTTCTACACTATACAATTCTAAGTTTACACTAACATATTTATGTACTTAATAGGTCAGGTGTTTATATCAAGTTCGCAAACTTGATTATAGTAAATTTTATCACCGCCCGTGCAATCATTGTTCGTTTAAACCATTATAATCTTGGCATTAACAGTACATTAGCAAGGTTAGATTTCCGTTAAAGAGATTTCACTATTTTCGATGTATAATTACAAGTTATGTTCGGTGATTAACTTGATCTCACCAGCGAAGCTACCATTGCTGTGCCGTATTTATATTTTAGTTGACTACTGAGTGGTGGGCTTCTTACCATACCCATAGATGTCGCATGAGCCATAATTATCAATTTAGACAAAAGTTAGCGAATCCACAGTCTACTAAAATGTCGGTATTTGTAACCAAGGTCATTTAAATTATGATTGTTAAGACGCTCAGCTGTATTCAGTCAGTTTACTAAGTTAGCCATGAACCCGGAATCCATTTGACTTGAATTATTTATAAAATTTGGTGTGGCCAACTAATATATACGCAATTGTATATTTGGTGTTGTCTACCCAGTAACAAATTAGTTAAAATAGGAAAAGAAAGATAGTTCAAATTCAGCATGAACGGACGCTATTATCTCACGTACACGTGTGTTTCGTGCTTACCGGCTACTCATCTGTTGGAGCCGTTTCTATACCAAAGAGCTTCTATATATTTGATTTAAAATATAGGGCAAGGTATCGGCTACTACCAGTAAGCAGTAAACGCATGTGTACATCAGATTATACCTTTCGTTCTGGCTAAATTTTTCTTAAACTTTCGGTCCAATTTGAACTAATATGTTATAACATACGCAACATCTAATAAACATTTGCTAGAATCGAATGTTATCAACTACTATGAACGTATTATAACATCGAAATTAGTTACATCGACAGATAATATACACTAATTTGAAATTTGATTAAAATAAAGCTAATTTTTTATTTGTTATTGAATAGGCCAAATGCAGAAAAGAAATCTATTATATAAGTTGTGATATTGGTGAAAAGAACAGAGACTTGCACTCCCTCAATAAATGTACAGAGTAGACCTTAGGCAAACTCAAAAAATCACATTAACAGATGTTATTCAAAAACACTATGAGTAAAAATCACACACCCTGCACAATTATAAATACTATTATGCTAGATCAGTAACTAATTTGATTTTGACAATTAGCTACCTTTCATATCTGCGGTAAAGCGCTTAGACGCAGAAATTGTCAAAATGTTCTATATAATCCATTGCTACACTGTGTGGCGCTCTTTTCTTGCCCAGTCTAAGGGAAGTTGATATCATTCCTATGATCGGAACTTGTTAGAATAGGACCTCATTTTAATGTGTTAATATTTAATTTTTCATATTAACCTTATGCATAATATTGTGACTAATTATTATAATAATGAATGAAAGTTTTTAAAACGTTTAATATTGATTAAATTGTTTAACCGTGCATATAAAAACAATAAACATTTCATTTGCAAAGTTAACGTAATGAAAATCCTTTTTACGAAAAAGTGTACAGCATTTGCAATTAAGGCTGGTGAAATATTAAATTTATGTCATCATTATTAAAGTAAAATTTACAAATGGCATCTGAAAATATCAAATTTACGTTAGAATATATGTCACATTCTAAAATTTTTCACATGTTACCCATTTAGCTAGACATAATTTTTTTTAACAGCTAACTGAACTTCTAACCATAATGTTTAAAAATTCTGCTGATAAAAGCTAAAGTGGGATTGAACAGACATCAATAACTCACGAAAAAAGGTGTTTCGGAAGAATTGGGCAGAATACACTGGGCATTTCCAACGTGTCCGTCACCGCGCTTCTTCCTACATACTTTTGTCGATTCAAGTGTCGCGCTGGTAGAGGAGGTAATATGCGATTGTAATATGTGAACGTTATTGAAAAGAATGATATCCAGCCACAAAAGATTAAGACTCACCTAATTGGCGGTTTCACCCACAAAATATATTGCAGCGGTAGCCCACATAACGAACGAAAATCATATTTTACTGTACCAAAGTTTGCATCCTATTAATGTCTCAGCGAATAGTGGATCTGAAATTATTTATCCGGCCTTATGCATACGTTATTATATAATTTACTAGTCTTATATTTGAACTTTTAATTATGATTTGGGAAAACGTAAATATCTATAAAGTGCAGATCTTCAAGCGATTTTGTCTTATTCTATTTGACTTTGTCAAAAAAAAGGATAGATTAACTAGCTTTATTGGAAACTGAAGCCGGGTAATCGTCATCTAGCATTTCTAATGTTGGTTTTCTAGATGAACTAAAATTATGGGCTTTACAGACAATTCGTGCATTCCAACGAATAACAGCGATATTAAGCTACGTTTTTTAAAATATATAAGTTTATGAAATGTTCAACTATGAGGCAATTTTTATGTTGTCCGTAAACGAGGTCAACAATGGCGTATGTTTTACTGATCGGCGGGAAATAACTTAACCAGCTATTTTGGTAACCCCATGGTACTAGTGTACAAATCGTGACTATTAATCAATAAAAACACAAATAAAAAACCTTGATCTTAAACCGGTATCTTGGAGTCCATTTATTGTAATCTATTTTTGACCAGCGTGGTCAAAATAAAGCGGTTTCAATTACATGTATCTTAACTCGAACTTTCAATCAAAGTGCTCCATTCCTATATATACATATATACATATATACATATATATACATATGTATGTATATATATATATATATATATATATGTATATATATATAAGCAGATTTACGACCGAGAGGCAGTTTGCATTTGATCGCAGACACACGTTAAGCAAAATTATGAGAAATAATTAACATAAGGTATGTGCATCCATCAATTTCGACATACTAAACTATCCATATGAAAAAGTTGCAATAAAATCCCAAAATAGAAAATATAGGTCATTTTGACCGTTACGAGAGCGGTTTAGTTTAATACAGTGCTGCTCCTACGCAAATTAGCAATAATTTTGCAATTAACTATTACAAATTAAACATTAGTAAATCAGATTAACTTCGCAATGCGCCAAATAAAATATGATTTTCATTTCATAGCATGCTACCTATAAAGGACAGTTCACCATCTCGTTTTTATTGCGATACGTCTCTTCAGCGATCGGGACCACCTTTCAGACTAGCAAAATCGCCACGTTTCACTGAAATTACTATCTTTATCACTACCCCACTAGAAATTTGCCTTTCTGATTCTAATGAAGAACTTGACAATACATTGTGATGTTTGTCAGAGAATTTTGTTTCCGCTTTCATTCTAATGAAATATTAGGAGCAGTTTGTGTCAGGTACTTTCAGCAGTGCTGATCAAACTAAAAAAGATGAAGTAATAGTCTTCAAGAGGAAAAGTTTTACAAGCTGAAATACGGTGGAGTAGAGGTTCTAGGGTCAACCGTCCAAATCATTAGAATGGCATGGTTAATTAATTTTCGTTTAAAAAATGCATACAGATAACAGCATCTACTGTTTTATTAATTGAACATTTATAGTATTTAATAACAATCATTAAAGGAATGTTACTTCAATGTTAAACTATAGACTTATTATAAGGCCTTTTTACATAATGTTAAAAAACCTTTAATTGATCGAAAAATATATTGCTATGCATTCAACACCACGAAAATGTAGGCAAAGGCGAGTGGTAGGTTTTGTGCATAATTTAAAGAGTTCAATTTTCTCTCTTAAGATTAGTTTCAAAATCCTCCTTCAATATACTTTGAATGTTTAAGAAACGAATGACATGATACTGCCTCATTTTGATATCTTGTTTGCAAAAATGTGCCCTAAATATCCTTTCACTATTTTTACTATCCGAAAAGTAATGCTTCAATAATAGTATGCTTAATGGTTTTCATTATTATTAAATTTAAATTAAATAATAAATATTAATTATATTTCAAATTCTAATGCGAATAATATCAGAAAATTATTTCTACAATTAGGTCTATCTTTCGTAAATATAGACATAAAAGAGTTGGTCAAACGCATAAATGTCATCACGTCCTGAGTGACAAACGAAAAGTCAACATGTACTCAAATCAGTAAAACGTGACCTTCAATGAATAATGATTTTAAAATTGATATGTAATCATAATGGGCATATATTTATGAAACATGCATATGCGTTTTTGCACTTCATTGCATTCAATATTTGAGTTAACTTCAAGTAAAATTACTTCGTTTAATAAAATGAATCGTAATTTATACTATGAACGTTTAGAAAATATTGACTGATTAATATTAGCTTTCACTTTAGTCAAGGTTGCGATCTTCATATAAGCACCTGACCCATTGTATACATACATTTTACGGTATAAACCAAACATTGTACAGTGTAGATAAAGCAGTTCATCCAGTAGATCGGTTTCGTCCCCCTTGAGAACTCATTAAGAACTGTTCAGAATTTTCCGTGGATGAGTTCCCAATAAGGACGAATCCATTCTACTGGATGAATTGCCTTATCTACACTATACAACGCTTGCTTTATGCTATCAAATGTATGTACTTAATGGGTCAGGTGTTTATATCAATATCGCAATCATAATTGAAATAACTATTATCACTACCGATGCTTTCCTTGTAGTATGATTGTTTAAAAATGAGGTAGGCGATTAATTGAAATTAACGAACAAATTTTAACTTAAATCAAATGAAAAAATGAAATTCTGAATTTTAAAATATGTTCATTGTTTTCCATAACATTACACGATTTAGCTGCTCTTGTTTGACGTCCGCCAGTTTTTGACCTAGTTAACAGCATTGGTTTCCTCTTAATTTGCACTTCCGTAAATAATATTAAATAACAAAATCATAGTTTGCCATTTTTCATTCATTTCATAGATGTATTGCATGTTCCTCTCTATTTAGGCATTAACAATTTATTCGATATAATAATTTTAATCACAATGTATAACACCTCACATTTCATTTTCGGTATTGCGTATTTCTCAACTTGTTTAAACTATTAGTTGTTGCTTTAATTAGGAAGACTTAGTTAATATATATGACATTTTTAGAGCACCAGATTCCGAAGAAGATGTGACCTGGTTCGAGCCCTGTCTGCTGCAAATTCTGGCCAGTACGTGATGAGTTCCCAATAAGGATGAATTGCCTTTTCTACACTATACAATTCTTAGTTTATACTTACATATTTAAGTACTTAATAGGTCAGGTGTTTATATCAAGTTCGCAAACTTGATTATAGTAAATGCTTAAATTATTTTTTTTATACCTTTGGGGTTTAAAATAAATTGTAATCTCTATTTTTTAAACTGTTGCATAGCGTATCCAAAGATCGTTAGAAGTGTGACTGGTTTTTATTTAAGGAACACATACATAATTAAATTAATTGTATAAACAAACTTGCACTTAATATTTTCCTTCAGGATTACATTTCCCATGCTGTGTGTAATTCCTAAGTTTTGTCTTAAAACCACATAGATCTAGTCATCAATACTCACGATATTTTAAAGATAGTTTCTAAAAGAAAGAGGAAAAATTTAATTAAACAAGAAATATTTAGAGTATCCACGGTTTTCTTTCGTGGGTATAAGATTAGCACTACCAGTTGTGCAAAGAACAGATTGATCCCCATTTCCAAGTACGTATCGAGTTCGTCTGTATGGTGGCTGGATGCTGATTTGTGACTTTCCGCCAAAGGCTTCAACATCGTTCATACAAATCCACTATAAATAAGGTACGATCTAATCTTTGTTCAATTTGACACCCAACGAAGACTAGACCCTGTACCTCATTTCCACTGGTTAGTATGAACGATGTTGAAGCCTTCGGAGGCAAAGAACAAATCAGCACCCAGTCACAACGATGACGACTTCGATGCGTACTTTGCAATGGAGATCAATCGGTTCTTTGCCAAACTGATAGGTCAATTCTACTACTCAAAAAAAGAAAACCGTGGATACTCATAATATGACATTCGCACTGCGCAACCATTCATGAAGTAAGGAATATTTCACATAATATACAAATATGTCATGTCATTCAGTGAAGCAGAAAAATTAATACAGTTAGCCATTTTTACTTCAAATTCTTCAAATAATAGAATGACTCGCTCCTGATTCTTTCTTATAGTAGAGTTAAACGTTTACAACTTGGTTTAAGGAAGGCGGATCTACCAGTAATTGCAGTTGAAAACACATTCAGACAAGTTTATTTCGCATGTTTCGAAACTCATTTGATCGACGGTTATATTTTATTTTAAAATGGGACAGCCGGTCATTTAAATTTACTGCGAAGTTTGGAAATTGAAATTTTTTACATGTTATTGTTCTTCTGATAGTTTTATTTAAATGCCATGCTTCCTATCTGGGCAAATAATACATTATTGATAAAACGATTAAGATAAAAATAGAAAGTTATAAATAAATTAAGAAAATCGATAATTTCACTATATTCTGCCAATATTTAATTGAAAAGCGTTGTATATTATTATTTTTTGGGGTGAATGTTGTAGGTCAACTTTTTATTTCTAAATTTGGTGCTTGCGTTTGAGATGACAAAAAATGTGAATACTCGAAGATCCCTGGAAAGAGAAAAATTGCCACACTTTTATTTTGATAAATAGTAAAAAGTAGATTGCTTTAACCTTATGTCAGCCAATTTAATTTATATTATACATGTTTTGTTTACTGTTAAATAAATCGTATCTTGTAAAATCAGGCCTAATATCATTACTCAAATGGGGGAACCCTTCTTAATTTCACTTGACTTCGGATTTGTTCAAATATACAAAAAACATTAAAAGAGTACAACAAATTATATCTAATGAGATAATGGGTATCCTGAAATTCACTTAAATTCATAAATTTTTATGGCTCAATATAACTAACTGGGAAAATTAAACCAAGCAAAACTCAATAGAGAATAGCGAATTTATTGATAAAATCAGCAAATGAAAAATTGTAATCCACGATATACACTGGCAAGATTAAGGAAATGCTAGATTTTCTGTGCTTAAATATTGCCTAAAAATGAAATAATGTTAAAATATATTTCAAAGTAGGAATTAACTTGAGAGCTCTTTACTTGAATCTATAAATGTACATTATTTATTAGTGCTTTAATCGTCTTATGAAAACAATCAGTATTTGGATAAAATAAAACTAGACAGAAGCTTAATTTATATGTCAAGTTAGTATGGTTCCCCAATTGAAGGAAATAAAGTTTGCCAAGGTGGTAATTTAAACGCCATACGAAAAAGATCCAAAAAGCCAGCATAATTATCCGGGTAATCCCGAAAATATCCACCTCATTCTTGTTTCAAATAATTTAATTTACACTATTCTCAATTTTTAAGTAGTTGCGCGTAAACCTGACAATGCAAAAGCCGCAAACCCACAAAGTTAACAAAGATATGCTAAAAAATTATTTCAAGAAACAGAAGCACTATCCGTTTAACCTGCAACTAATAAAGACCTACAAGCAGAATATCAAAATCATCAATTTTACTTTACATTCTACATAAAGCAGAGTTGAAAAATTGTTTTTTCTTCTACAAAGCACGGTACAAAACAAATTTCAAATATTTAACAAAAATTGATTACGCGCTTGGTGGTAACAATTCTTTAAATAAAGTTTGCGACCTTGAAGTAAACACCAATCCCGTTGTATTTAACCAGTTATTCGACGACTGGTTAAATGCAATTAGATTGATGTTTACTTAATGGTCACAAACTTGATTTTTTTAAATTTCAAATATTTTTGACTCATCCTGTCTTGCTGACGTGGGAAATTTATTAGCTCAAGATGATTTGCAATATTCCACAGCCGCTCTCTTTTCCACGTGCACGACGTGTGTGTTTATCCAGTCCACTTAGAGGCATCGCTCTGAAGACATTAACAAATTAAAATTGATTTTAGCTCAGTCCTGTCTAAAGCGAGGCATTTAAGCGGATCATATATATATACACGTCGTGCATCTGAAAATAAGGATACCACAGAGTTCTCTGAATCATATATAATTAATATATCTCATATTTCAGCAAGATACGTGAAGAGGCCATTGCGTCCATCTTGCAAAAATTAAACGTTTAAAAAATTTTGGATGGCACGTATATCCAGCTAGCATTTCAAATGCAATCATTGCAAACGTTTAAATGTATCACTGGTAACAAGGTTAACAACAACAGCCTCAAATTTGAATCGACTAGTAAAATGTGGATTTAGCGATGGGCAAAGTAACGCGGTTGTTTTGCACTAATCGTGACCAGAAAAATAGAATTTTCAACGCAATTTTAGTCAAAAAAGCATCGAAATACACCATTATGCAATAGCGTGTACAAGATAAATTAATGTCATTATTTCCTTTAATTAGATAAAACACTGAGCTCATCCAATCCGATGCTGAAAATGGAAAGACTAATCTCATAAATTGCCGCGAACAGTCGGCAGTTTCTGGCTAGTACATGATGAGTTCCCTACAGGGCGAAACCGGTCTACTGGATGAAATGCCTTTTCTACACTTTAAAATTCTTAGTTAATACTGACATATGTAAGACTAATCTCATGTCATAAGTCGCGAAAATAACAACATTAAAAGACATTTTGTATTATTTACCCGCCCCATAACCAAATTACTCATACATGTTCCAAGTACAAAAGAATCTGATTAGATTTTATCGTTTACTCTAAAAATGCAAGCAATGTTTGTTCAAATAATATTAATGGTGTTATTTTATCAAGAAAGTCAGATATATGCAATTTTCTGTCTATGCCAATTTTTACATATTGAACTTGAGAAGTTCTAGATGATTAATTGTGTTATTTATAGAAAATATTTAAATTAAAATTATTTTTTCTAGAATGATTTATAATGTAAAGGTAAACATGAGCAATACATTGATCAATAATATTTTATCTTAATCCTCTTAGCTCATTAGAAGCGGCAAGTGTTGGTTCTGTGTTTGGAATTTTCAGACGTCGCCAATCGTTCAACCGAGGCGATAATATATTTAAAAATTGTATCCGACTTACTTTTAACTTTACGAATCAGACATAACTTTTCGAAAACAAAGGCAAATTTTGTTATCAAGCTTTTTAAAAATGTTCTTACCTTTAAGTATTGCCTCTAAAAGCCTTTGATTTACGTCTATTAGCCGAAGGCTTGTATTTTTATTGTTTCTTGATCGAACTAAGACGATGCGACCCTGTTGTAAGAAAAGCATATAGGACCAAATAATCGTTCAATTTCCTGTCAACATTCCTCCTTTTTGGTACACTCTGCATTATGTTTGATGCTTTGATCGACGTTACTCAGTATAATTTGGAAATAATTTTATTTCACCCAATTTCATCTATTTGCCGTTTTTCATTTGGTCATCCACAAGGTGTCTCGATTTCCGGTTGGCTTACATTTATAGCGACAAAACAGGCCATATATTAAACGCAATGCGTGTTTGGTGGTTTCCAATCTTTTTGCACTTCTAGCACACAATATGTTTGACCGTGGCATTTGTAAATGATCATGCTTGAGACAGAAGTCACATTTAATTATTCAAGATCCAAATGCAAAGTGAACTGCACGAACCTGGGTCGAATTTAGAAATATTTCTCTTTGAAGGTAGACGTTTGAAGAAGGCGACGATATGGCTTAAGGTAGACACCGAACAGAATGTACAAATTTAGCTCATAAACAATGGTAGAAGCATTGCAGCTGGGCTGAATAACGAAATATTTCTAGGTGTTTATCGTGAACAAACTGCAGGCTAATACTATCAGCATAATCGGCGTTATCATTGCGAAGCATGGCCTAATACAATTATGCGCTCAATTTACTAACAAGCAACACCTCCGCAAAAGCAGTTATTTAGTGATATCTTAGAAATTGGATACAGAGCCTTGATGGTTTTGGTTATGGTCTAGAATTGGGTTGACGTCTGTGAGTTGGCATTTGTTAGAGCGAAGGAGAACGTGTAGTAATGCGCCAGTCTATACAATCTAACGTTAAGTATACATTTAATGCGCACACGTAAATCCCACATGGCATATATCCGCTTTTATAAAAGTAGGCATGCAAAAGCACAAACATCAGTACATATGTGTATATGCATGTATATATGGCATAGAATTGGCACAATTTGTATTCTATCTTCTAAATGAATGGTTAAAATATCCTGGTAGATTTTTTTAAATCAAATAAACGATTGTACATTGGTTTTCAACGTGGCACATGAGTCGAAAACTGTTATTCGAAATGAAACATCAATTGCAATTTTTGCAAAGGACAACGTATTCATGCTTTGATTTAAACTTGTTTTCCTTCATTTATCTGCTCTTTTGTCATATATTGCCGTTTGATTGAGAGTAGAACAATTTCATTTTTTGGTTCATTGGTAGCAAGAATGGTTGTACAAACAAATCACCCAGATTTTGGACATTTTTCAGTACCTGAATACATACATAAACGCACGAAGTTCCTTTGTGCTGCATTCGCGTTGCACTATAAACGCAATCTAAAACACAAACACGAACAAACAAAAATCTGCAAAACATTCTCTCACTTGAAATGATGTTCACGCATACATCTTTCCTATAGCGACTAGCATGTCGTGCTTTATTGTCATTAATGTCTCCAGGTCTATTCCTAGTCGTAAATTTATATGAATTCAAAAGATTTTTATAAAAAAGAACAATCACCTTGTTTCGATAAGCATGCACAGTTTAGTTCTGCTGTTAGGGCGTGCATGTGTTCAGGTGAGGCGTAGGTACTTGTTTGTGTGTAAAATTGAAGACCGATTAGGTGATTTTAAGCAATACTCAAATACCAAATCTGCTTGCACGCGTGTTAGGAGCTTAGTAAAAGTACATTTATTGCGCTCAAATATATTTATTGCAATTCCCTTCCATGCCAAATTCTAATACTAGTTCTCAGCTCTGAGGAATACTTCTATAACTTACAGATTAAACTAGTTGCATGCTTCACTAATAATAGACCTATGAAAAAACAATGTAGTTAAATTTCGCGCACACTTATATTGTTACATATATGCATATAATTATGTATAATTCCTTTAACTATAACCACCAATTTATTTTTAGGATAAAATGGTATACTGGCGAGTTATTTTTAATTATTCAAGATTCATCAAACAAAAATAATTTGTTTGTGCACAAATATTAAAATTTATATATGGAGAAGAACCGGGATATGCATACATATATACATACATACATACATACATACAAACATACATACAAACATACATACATACATATACAAACACACAGACATACATACCTACATACATACATACATACATACATACATACATACATACATACATACATACAAAACATACAAAAAAAAAACATACGTACAAACGTATATATATATATATATATATATATATATATATATATATATAGCATTTTATATATATATATATATATATATATATATATATATATACTACTACATACGTTTGTTTGTGTATGCTTGTGTGATAAATAAGAGACTGTTATAATGAATTATCTTCTCAAAAAATCTACTGGATTGCAGACAAGCTAAACTGATGCCAACGTTATGGCCCTGTCTCCAGAAATGATAAAAAATGCTCGCTTGGAAGGAACTTGCAGAATATGAACCAGAAAATTACCAAGCATCAACAAGTTCACTATGCGTTGGTTTATTCGTACTATAGACTGCCCAAATAAATGTTAATTGCTATTCAGAGAAATCTGATGTATTAGACAGGGCATGTTTTACAAAATCCACAAAAAGCTGTTTACTCCTGTCTGTCTCATTTATTGCGCATCTCATAAAAGTATTTATTCTGCTACTTCTTCCTTGAGTAAAGGTAATTTATATATTTTAGGAATACATCAGTAATCCTACTCATAATTGCGTGGCTATATATTCTAGTTTGATCCGATTTGTTATTGATAGATTTTCTTCCATTTTTTAACAGTAAAGATGAAAGTGTAGCTATCGGATCGTGCTCGAATTTTGTAAAGGTTGAAACATCGCAATTTGCGTTCGCGAGGTGTTGTTTTGCACTATCAATTTCGCAAAAATCCGATTGATCCCGATATATATATATATATATATATATATATATATACATATATATATATATATATATAAATATATATATATATATATATATATATATATAGTGTGTGTGTGTGTGTGTGCGTAATCACACTGCTGCTTATTATTATTTATGCATATGTAAAATTATGTGTGTTATAGTTGTATATTTTTTGCATTTTATAAATTTATATAAGGTGTGTTGAAGAATCAGATATACATATAGAAATGAATAGTTGTACAATTTGTTTTTTCACAGTTTATATATAATTATTTATTTCATTGTACCCTTCTTATGTGCAAAAACAAAAAGAAATTTTATCAGATATAAGAAAATTTTCTTTCTCATGGTCTTCTCAAATATCTACTCATAAACATATCTTTATATATAAATTGGAAAGCAAAACAAGATAGAAATATGTGAACAAAGAGAGTGTGAAAAATAGAAACCAATCAAATTGCGTACGTCACATCCAGTTCAAGCTCAATGCTTGTACGTGCTTCTTCTGCTTACATAAATCCGGCTGCAATTTGTTTATCCATTAGGCTTCGTATGTGGCTAGCTCCCTTTTGTTTTGCATTTAGTCATTACTTTGAATGCTACGTCTGGAGAACATACGTGCGTTGTTTCGATGATGTGTTGCGCAATAGCAGACATGTATTCACCATTTGGTTTAAAACAGGCGTTCAAGTTGCAATGTTCTCTCATTCGAGTAATTAACCATCTGGTCGATCGGCCTACGTAAGTTGATCGACAACTTGCGCATGTATATTGGTAAATAATATTTGATATCGACATTAACGGCTGTTTCTCTTTGATTGCTGGTAAAGGCAAGTGTGTTACCCTAAATAACACTCGTAGTTTGGCTGCATTAAATGTGCGTGTTAATGCTGCTTCAACTTTCTTTTGTGCCATTCAGGAAACTGCATCCCCCTTAAATGGGATGTTTAGGTTGACTGTTTTCTTTTCTGGCCCATTATACGTCTGTTTCTGGTTAATTCCCCTTTTAATAATTGATTCAATTAATTGTCTGGGATAATTGAATCAATTAATAAAAGGGGAGTTAACCAGAAACATACGTACTATTGAGTTTGAACTGGATGTGACGCACGCAATTTGATTAGTTTCTATTTTTCACACTCGCTTTGTTCACGTATTTCTATCTTGTTTTGCTTTCCAATTTATATATAAAGATATGTTCATGAGTAGATATTTGAGAAGACCATGCGAAAGAAAATTTTCTTATATCTGATAAAATATCTTTTTGTTTTTGCACATAAAAAGGGTACAATGAATTTTATTAAAGCTCGCATTTCAAAAGAATTATTTATTTAATATATATAAACATATATGTATATACAATTAATTCTATAATCTGTTAAACTTATAAACATGCATATTATTAGTAATTCTATACCATAATTTAGGTTTTCCATACTTTTCCCTTACTATCTATTTCTTTCGCTCTTTAATTGGTCTTAGTCTAAGCGTCGCTCTGAATTTCAATCGCTTTCTATCGAGGTAACTTTCATTGCAGCTTACCCATACCATATGAGTCATCAATCTAGTTTGTTGGTTTTTCAGTTTTGAATTTTAAATTTAATTAACGGAACATCGCAACGGTACCAAAAATGTTCGATTCTTTCTCTCTTCCCCTCCCACAAACTATTTGCACACATGATGAGATTACGTATACCGGGAATTTGAGATTGTTGCAATTGTAAAATTTTATATATATATATATATATATATATATATATATATATATATATATATATATTTATATTTATATATATATATATATATATATAAAGTATATAAATATATATATATATATATATATATATATATATATATATATATATATATATATATATATATATATATATATATATATATATATATATATAGTTGTTGAGTGGGCGTTATCAAGCGCTCCCTACATTTGCATATGTAGAGTGCAGTTGCTGTGACCAATTTTTTGTTTAAAACAATAAGTGTGTCAAAAATTAAAATATCAATAGAACTATTTAGGAACAAGTTTACCACATTTTCTTAAATCTACTTTCGCAAGCTTTGTATTGTGTATGTGTGATTAGAGGCCTGATTATGGAACGGGAAATGCTGTTCCGAAATTTCGCAAGTCAACGAAGATTACATAGAACCGCATTACGAGTGGTTAATATGAACAATGCTGAAGCATTCGGAAGAAAGGCACGAATCCACACCCAGCCAATAAGGCAAACTCGACGCGTATTTGGAAATGGGGATCAATCAGACCTTTGCGATACTGATAGTGCAAAGCGACAACTCGAGAAAGCAAATTGCGACGATACACCATGTTTTATATTTTCTTTTATGTTTGTGTTATGCTGTTGGTAGAGCAGTTCAAGCTCAATGGAGCTCGATTTTAAATCGCACGGCATTTTGTTGTAGCGACACGGTGACTCAATAATTAGAGCACACAATTCTGATGCAGACGTGCATAGGTTCGAACCCTGTCCGAGGGATATTCTGGACAGTACTTGATGAGTTTCCAATAAGGACGAAACCGTTCTACTAGATGAATTGCCTTTTCTTCACTATAAAATACTATTATTATACTGACAAATGCATGTATGTAATGTGTCAGGTGTTTTTATCAAGATTGCAGTCATGATTTAAGTAAAAAAACAAAGTCGAATAATAAGAAATAAACTGTTATTCATATAGCCTGCGGCACTTTTCCTAAACATGTGGTGCAATCGTCTAAGTGTATTGAATTAATTTGGATTGCGGTGTCTTAGCCTCAATTATCGTTTATCCAATCTAAACTTAACTGTATGCTACTACTGCGAGAAATGGGTTTGCTACCTGGAGTCAACAAATAACAGTGATGTCCCTCAATTGCACAGATAATTTGGCGAACAACGCAGCCTACACCTAGCATTGAGTAAAAGTAGAACCTGAATTTATAATGGCTCTTGAAAAGAATAATCCATTGAACATATTCGTGATCGTCATTTTATCAATCAAAGCACACTATCAGCTTACGCTGCACCTAGAAAATCGAATAACTCGATTTTCTCGATAGCTACACTAGACGGCAAAGTTGTCTTTACTAAATTTGATTTCCATATATATATATCTTTATATATATATATATATATATATATATATATATATATATATATATATTCAATGCGGTTTGATCCGTCATACTCTGATGATGAACCTGAAAGGTCAGAAACGCGTCCCAGTGCTTTGCGGCAGACGTTAGTTTTTGTTATGTTGTTCGACAGCTTCAAGTTAAAATACAATGGGGTTGGTGTTTACTTCAAGTTCATAAACTTGATTTAAAAGAATTTTACCACCACCTGCGCAATCCATTATTGTTACATTGTATTGCCTATATATATATATATATATATATATATATATATATATATATATATATATATATATATATATATATATATACATATGTGTGTGTGGGGCGAAAGCAGCGCACATTAATGTTAGTGACTGCATAGAAATTGTACAGCCGATATTTTCCAGAGTCTAAAGTTCAAAGTATGGGAGACCACTAGAGCTGAGAGCCGGATATCTAACTTTGATTTCCATATATATATTCAATGCGGTTTGATTCTCGATAGTCAGTTAGCCGTCGTACTCTGATGATGACCATGGAAGGTCGAAACGCGTCAGTGCGTTGCGGCTGGTGGTGGATTTTGTTATGTTGTTCGACGACTGGTTAAATACAATGGGATTAGGTGTTTACTTGAAGCAGAAGCAAACTTGATTTGCAAAAAGTATTGTTACCACCACGCACCATTCAGTTATTGTTAAATTGTCTTTACGGGGTTAGTACACTGTTAAATCAGGATATATTTCAAAATGATGATTAACGTCGTATATAATCCACAGTGAACGAAAAAATTTATAACACGGCAGAAAATATTTAAGAGTAAACAAAATGAGACTCCTGCGTTCATTGAGTTTTAAGCTGGACAAAGATTACAAATGAGTTAAGTTAATGTATACGTTCTAATATGGTATTCTAAATCACAAAGCGCTGGTTCACATGTAGTGAACATCGTAAATAATATCCATTTAAGAACGACTATAACACGTGACTGCTTCTTGTCGCTTGATCATAAGAATACGCTCCGAAACAACACGTTTGGAAACGCCGCCCCTTTTGTCTAACATATATTCTAATCTGCGCAAGCAAATAGTTCATTATACAAAGAATATTGTTAAACAATCAATGAATGCGCGGGTGGTGGTATCAATTCTTTAAATTTCGTTTGCGTGCCTGAAGTAAGCACTAATCCCATTGAATTTAAACAGTCGTCGAACAACATAACAACATTATCGACAGTCGCACGCACTGATGCGTTTCGATCTTTCATGATGATCTTCAGAGTACGACAACAAACTGATTAGTGAGTTTCAAGACGCATTGCATAAATATGGAAAAAGAAAATCAAGTTATGCAGCTCTCATCTCTTATAGTCTCGCATAATTTGTACATATCTGCATAATATCTATGTAGTCACGACCATGAAATTTTTGCAGGTTTCGCCATATATATATATAGGTAATACAAATAAACAATTATTGATTGCGCAGGTAGTGCTAACAATTTTTTAAAATCACGTTCGCGAGCTTGAAGTAAGTACCAATCCAATTGGAATTAACTAGACGTCGAAAAACATACCAAAACTACAGTCAGTCAACACGTACTGAGGCGTTTCGACCTTCCATGATCGTCATCAAATTAGAAGGGAAAACTGACTACCGAGTATCAAACCGCATTACATTTATATGAAAAGCAAAATTATATTTATGGCTGTCACACCTAGTAGTCTCTCATACATTGAACTCGATCGGAAATGTCGGCTTCCCAATTTCTATGCAGTCACAGACATTAACTATTTGAAGCTTTCGCAAAATATTTATAGGTAAGTAGTTCTATGACTGATTAAATACAATGGGATTGGTGTTTACTTGAAGCTCGTAAACTTAATTTAAATAATTATTTAATCATTTCAACGTTATGTAAAATTTACGATCGATTTAAAACATAAGTATGTAATTCGGAAGGTTAAGAGAAACGATAATTTTACATGGGAAGACATGAATCTGGACAAAATGCGGTGCCTAACAAATTCTGGATAGAGTTTTTTCGTTTTTGGTACCATCTTTGTGCCAATTTGTTAAGTATTATTGATGTGGCTTTAAATTCGATGGAGGACATTCGAATCGAAACAAATTCCTTCAATAACATTTAAGTTCAACAAAATAGGCAATCGCTTAATAAAATAGTTCGAATAGAAAACAAAGAATAATCACAGTCTACTACTGATAAAACTATTACAAATACTATTAAAACTACTCCTACCATTACTATTAACAGTACTAGTAATAATAATATATTTACAACCATAACAAGTTTCAATACTGCTACTTCTAATTATAATAAATTAACTACGATTATTACTATTGAAAAAAATACAAGTGCTTTTTCTAAAATACTACTAATTCTATTACTACGAATACTACCATTAGTAAAATTACTATTTCTACTAATTATTATAATACTACTAATATTTACCAAATTACAGGTAATTCGATTACTGCTACTATAAATAATAATACATATATTCCTTCTCTTATAACTAATTCTACTTCAAATTTTTAGAATTACTACTGATACTATTACTAAAAATATAAACGGAACTATTGTTTTATTATTATTTTTATTATTATTATAATTATTAATATTTAAGAAGTGAAAAAATGATAGCAATTCTTAGCAATCGTAGTATTAATAATGTTAAACGAACATTGGTTGCGCGGGTGGTGATAAAAATTATTTTGTTTTTGTCATATCTATTATAATTTATATTATTATTATTATTATTTATTATTATTATTATTATTATTATTATTATTATTATTATTATTATTATTATTTATTCTTATTATTATTACTATGTTTTTAAAATTTTGTTGTCATTATTATTATTTATATTATTATTATTTTCATTACAATGCTAATTTTGATAACTGTAATTATAATTTTTTTATAATGTTAAAAAATCCTTATTATTTGTAATTTTTTTAATTATATTAAAAATATTAAAATGATGTTTATTATTATAATGCCTATCATTATATTTTTTGGATCATAATTATTATTTTTTTAACTTAGTATTTGAATTATTATTATTATTATTATTATTTATTATTATTATTATTATTATTATTATTATTATTATTATTATTATTATTATTATTATTATTATTATTATTATTATTATTATTATTATTATTATTATTGGTCCACAATTACACATGATATAACAAGCAGTAATTCAGCATTATAAAGAAGTAGGTTATGTGAGCTAATTAGCACTTCAAAATAACTTTAATCGGAAAGTAATCCTTCCAAGTGACAATTCCTCTGTAGCTTAGCCCATAGTGAAGTCCGGTTATCACGTAGAAAATATATTGTATAGAAGTCTAAAAAAATATGCATGCTTTGATAATATTACAAGTAATGCCAAGATTAAGAATGCAAAAATATGTGAGTAACGATATCCCGTTTAAATGAAACGTGTTCCTTTTTACCTCAACCTAAACTTAAAAAAGACTTCATTAACTATCGCGATAATATTCTCAATTACAAAACAATCAACAAGGTTCTACAACAGGTAATCAGCAAAGTTTAGAACAAATAATTAGATGTTAAACGAATCATATATAATGATTGAAGATCAGGAAAAATTACTTTCATTAGCATTATATTTAAACAGAAAAAAACTATTCTACAAATTTCCAAGGAAATTTAAAAAATAACCTGTTGATTGTATGCTTGCAGCAGTGGAAGTAAAGTTTAAACAGAATTCCTATCATCGAATGGAATTGGTTCCGCATTTATCCGGTCAAAATATTTATAGAAATCAAATTATGAAAAGTTTACTTGATAAATAAGCACAGTAGATTAATCCAAAATAGACTCAAGCAAAATAAAAATTAAGAAGTGCAATTCATATTTCACAATATCAGCCCACACACACACACACACACATATATATATATATATATATATATATATATATATATATATATATATATATATATATATATATATGTAAATATAATGGCCCAATCTCTTACGCGCTTTTAAGGAATAATAAATATGCACAGGCCACTCACACTTATGCCACACGTGGACAGTTTACAACTGTTCAAAATATGTTCGTTACACATTATTTTAATAGCAATAATAGTTCTTGTGATAAAAGTTATGCACGCGCTACATTAATTTATTTCATTACATTTCTTGTTGATGAAGTCACAGGAAATATTTGTAATTAATTGTACAACCAGTTAATGAATCAAAGTTGAAGATAAAAAGGAATTGGTTTGGCTTTCTCTCCAGGTCAATCTATGACTACGTGCATTTATAATAACTTGTTGAAAAGCGATTTGAAAATAGCTCGTTCATTTAGCTTAATGCATATTTTACATACAAGAAGCGCTGCAACAAAAATATGAAAATTGTAAATTTAACATTGATGTTGGTTATAATAATTTTGTCCATGGAATACATTATTAATTGTTAACTCGTGTTATCAATAGCATAACTACATACATAAATATAGCTGGTAATATAGATATTAAAAAAATTTAAGTAGATCTGAAGAAAATTGCTTGTTATTATACGTTTTCACTGATTAAGTGTACAGTATTGAGAGTGACATATGAAAAGAAGCTGTTTTATAAAATCTATCCTCACCATTTGTCAAATCTTGATTTGGAACTTTGGTATGAACACTATGTTGTTCATCAAAATTTGTTCACAGAATTGAAATTTTAGGCGGTCACCATCCTACTCTAGAGTAGTAGATGTTCATTTTGAATATGTAAAGTATGAAAGAGAAATAATGAGACAAAAAGCACTAGGTTCATTCTGCGGCCAAACACTAAAGGGATTACTTTAAATAATAGCATATGCGCACTAGGTAATCAGGATCACAGTAAAAATGGAGCGAATTATTACTGCGTTGGTAAAAGTACCGATTAGGTAAATTGTTATTTTGTTGTGGGCCTCAATGATCCAGAATTCTGTGTCAATCCTATTCAGTTTATCAACTTTACAAACTGTCTTACTCGTTATTAAGTCGTTATGTTGATAACATTAGCAGAACCTACTGCATCACCAGATTGCTCATTTAGTCATAAAAAGTGTTCAGCTGCACAACTGGCTACATATTTCATCTCTAATTAGAATGAAACCTGTGTTAAAATGAGCAATCAGCAAAGTGAATCTTTTATATCCAAACTCTAGTAACTGATCACTAAAGAGGCCATAGGAAAACAATTTCATGGGTATAATTAAACGAATATTGGTTGCGCCGGCGGTATTACAATTATTATAATCGATGTTGCGTTCTTGATATAAGCATCCGACCCATTAATTACTAAAATATGTCAGTATAATCTATATCATGACCGCAACCACGATTTTAATAATTGTTATCACCGCCCGTGCAACCAATGTTCATTTAATTATATAAATGTTCATTTGAATACCACCTCTCCATGTAGTGTGGTGTCTGTTCAGTAATGACAGATTTGGGAAGGTTAGTTGGAACTTTGGGTCTAAATGGATGCCATATGAGCTCCACCTAAATGTAAAATAGACTAACCAAGTTACATTAGTTAGTATATAACTGAAAATTGTGTGTAGTGTAGTGTGCAGCAGGGTGGCTCAGTGACTAGAGCACCAGATTCCGAAGCAGACGTGCCCAGGTTCGAGCCCTGTCCACGGCAAATTTTGGCCAGTACATGATGAATTCCCAATAAGGACAAAACCGTTCTATTGGAAGAATTGCCTTTTCTACACCATGCAATTCTTAGTATATACTGACATATATGAATAATTAATTGGTCAGTGTCACGATCGCAAACTTGATTATAATAATTTCCTGGGTACTCTATTTATTTTTTCATTTTTGAAGGAATCAAATGAGGAACAGATATTAAAGCTCTTTAAAGCTTCGGTGATTGAAATTTCAGATAAATTGTGTAAATTTTCATTTGAAGTTCTTCGCATAAAAATCTAGTTTTAACTGTCACAACATAAGGGCGTTATATAAGAAAAACAAAAATTTAACCTCAAATTAAATCAGAAATGGAAATGTATTATAAATGCAATGTGGTCTATTTTGAACATAAAATTTTGATAAATTCACTTTTGCCTTAGATATTTTTAGATGCGAAGTGGAGAGTGGCACAAAAGCAAATTTATTTGTATTTTGTAAACAGATGATACACTGTAACAAAATGCTTAAATTCATTCCAACTTTTGGTTCATATTAAGAAAAAGTTGTCAACGTATATTTCAATAACTGGAGCATCGATTCCAGTAACTCTTTCATGGTAATGTTTTGCAAGTATGTATTATGTGTTGCGAATCTAGTAAAAAATTAGTTCAGTTGTGACCAGAAAGATAAACCAAAGGCAGCATGAACGGAAAGTATTATCTCATGCACATTTGTTTCGTGCTTACTGACGACTCATTAGTAGGAGCCGGTATTATGCCCTTTAACCACTATATATTTTGGTCAGGAATGTGGGATAATAGGACGGTACAATCTCTTAGACGAATGTGTAAACCTGCAAAAGTGAAGCTAACATCATATAGTCTACGAAAATGCGACTCCAATGCTAACTCACACTATATAATATATATATCGAGTCTGTAAAGGATACTAACACTCGGTATATATATTATATAGTGTGAGTTAGCATTGGAGTCACATTGTCGTAGACTATATGATGCAAACTTCACTATTGCAGGTTTATACATTCGTCTAGGAGATTGTACCGTCCTATTATCCCACATTCTTGACCAAAATATATAGTGATGAGTCGCCAGTAAGCACGAAACGAATGTGCATGAGATTATACTTTCCGTTTGGTTTATCCTTCTGGTCACAATTGAACTTATTTGTTACTAGGTTCGCAACACCTAATACACACTTGCATATATATTATTTCTCCGCAACAAACAGTATTTAAATGGTAGTGTTTTGTTCTTAAATGTAAGCAAATGCCTCACAAGGAGCGCGAATTAACGAAAGTGTACTAATTTTGTTCAGTCAATTTTGTGCAATTGAGAAATACCCCATCAGCATAAATTAACCAGTATCACTAAATAACTACAGTTCTCTCGGATACATATATAGACGAGTTTCGAATTTTCATTCACATCATAATAACAAGACGCCAAACTAACTAAAGGGCATTTAAACGATACTGAAATATAAAAAAATTAAATTT